>JANHGL010003059.1:0-49331 GCA_024611195.1 Ceyx melanurus | reverse complement strand
CCCTGCTGTGGCAGGGGGGTTGGACTAGATGATCTTCTAGGTCCCTTCCAACCCCTAACATTCTGTGATTCTGTGAAACTTGCATCCAGGATCAGCTTTTCCTCCAAAGAGGAACAAGTTGTAGTATTGTAGTTTGGCTAGATTTTTTTTTCTTTTTCTATTTGGAACTGATCCTTAACACTATATGATTACCACTAAGATACTGATGAAACTCCCTTCCTTTATTTTAAATTTAGGAGCTGTTTGGTCTTGGAGGGCAATATAGAAGAGCTGTTGTCACTCTAATGGCCTGTTGGGTAAAAAGTATTAAGCAGCATATTATGCGTATGTTACTTGGGAATACAGGATGCTGTTATATAGTTACTGTACTAATAACACTAGTGATCTTTTCTGTTTGTTTTGTGTGTGTGTTTATGAATGTGTAATGATTTGTGTACAATATTTAATTTTAAGAATATGACACAATGGCTTAACTGTAAGAAGGCTTATCACTGGGTTTGATACTGAATGCTTATTCTAGTCATTGGTGCCTAAATATCACAGTACATTTAATACATAGTGTCATATACATATAATGTGAGCACAGTGTACTGCTAGTAGCTCAGCAGAATGGGAGCTTTGTACTGATGAAATGTCAGTCTTAATTTTTTATTAACTTAGCTGTGGGCATTTTATGTCAGAACTAGAACTGACGAAATACTGCAAAATATGATGCAGGAAAATACATTTCTTTAATGTCTTGCAGATGTACAAGTGGTCTTTGTATATAGTCTCTGGGAGATGTTAAGGGCCATGTGTACTGGAAGGGATTTAATCAAATTTAACACCTTTAAGCAGTGGCTATAAAAATATGATTGGAAAATAAGTCAGTAATCAAACTAGTTACACTGGAAAAGTAATTCTAAATGTTGCGCTTAGCAAAGGAAGAAATGAAACTCACCATGCAAGGTCTTCGTTCAAATAGTTTGGTGTGAGTGTCTTAAATAAACCATCCAGGGGTTGAAATATTTTTTCATAATATAAAATGCTCAATGAAAGTCACTGCGTAGGAATACTGTGTGCCTTAGCCACAGCTGCTCATAATTGAAGAGGATGGGTTGGATTTTGGCAGAACTAAAGGGTAAATTTCCCCATTTTGGTTGAGTGATCAGGACAGCAAGGAAATGGAAGGAGGTCACCATGCTGCCTGACCTGGCTGTGGGTGACTGAAAGCCACAAAATGCATTGAGGAGTCTACCTGTACATGTTCTGTGTGACCTGGTCTAGGTGATCCTGCTCTGGCAGGGCGTTGGTCTAGATGATCTTTCCAGGTCCCTTCCAGCTCCTGACATTCTATGATCTGCAGGCAGCAGCTCTTGGCTGCTTGTTAGGGGTGGCTGACTGGTAAGCCTCAGATTCCTATGCACCCTAACTTTGATCCAGGCTCTAAAATTCAAACCTGTCACTTGGGTCGTTTAGATAAAGCTGAGTTTATTTACTGTTTATAATCCAGACCAAACTTCTGAGAGGTTTATTTTCTTTGGGGTTCCCTTTCACATATCTCCTTTTTTTTTTTTTAAATACCTCATATAAGAGGTATTTCATTTTTGGCAAACTTGTCTTCTCAGGACAATCTGTTACCTACTGCTAAGTGGACACAGATTTCTAGAGTGAAAATCCAGCAATGTTACTGCCTTGAAGGAAGTACATAGTGTTAAAACCCACAGAAAGAGGAATATTGTTGATACGTCTGTTATTTGCTACAGGAATGGCAACCAAAGCATGAATAAAGGCTTTTTGCTTTTAGTTACCAATGGCAATTATTAAACTGTAAAAGTTTGGTGTTGCTATATATAAAAAACAAAATTATGTCATTTCAAATTATAATTGGGGAATATTTGATGGATCTGGTTATAGAATAATGAATGAGAATAATTAATAGAAAGTTAATTGGGTAACATCAGAAAAGTTTATCCTGGTATATTGGGATTGCATGCTTCAGTTGATACTTAGTGTACATTTGGGATTTCTGGTTGCACCTCACCTCTGGTTCTGATAGTATATTATATTATGGAGAATATTAATAATGCTGCAGAGCAATTACTTGTTCATTTGCCAACTGATTAAAATGCATGCATAATTTATTGGAACTGGGAGAGATTTTATAAGTCTCCTTGTCCTCAAGAGTTTAAACAAAACACACATGCTAATATAAGAATACGCTTTACTTCTTAACATAAAAAAATTAATATGCAGTGGTATATTAGTCCCATTAATGTGAGGTTTTATTTGTGATAATCATGCTTTCAATCAAAGTGTATACTTCTAAATATAGTCTTATGTTTGAGGTGTTTATAACTTGGAGTTGGTAGTGCATGATGCTCATCAACGCTTAAGTTTTCTGTTGTCACATACACTGACCTTAGAGTTTGTTAGTTTGACATTTAATATGTTGGTTCCACAGTAAATAAATTGCAGTCATTAAGCCCAGCTGCATTTCTGAGTTTTTATGCAGGTAGGGATCTAAATTAGTTCTTATGCACATTTCTTGCCAAAACAGGGTAAAACATGTTAATAATTAATTAAGATACTTTATCTAGAATTTTGTGTATCCCAGAGCAGAAACAGGAACACCCCAGAGCGTTCATCTTTTCATGCTGGGAGCAGAAAATCACCTCTGCTTGCAACCACTGTGGCACGTTCACAGATTCCCTGGTCTCCAAACTGAGGGACTTAAGATGCAGCTAGTTTACAAAAAAAGTCTGCAAGAAATACTTTCGTATCAAAATGTGCAAAGTCTGATTCCTTCCAGAGCTGGTAAATACACTGTTGGGAGCCAGCTCCGGTATGTGGAAGGGAAATTTTACTGCTGGATGTAGAACCAGGGAATCGTTAGTGAATTTTTCCCATGCAGGGAGGAGGGGATGTTAAAGGAGGTCTAGGTCTAGAGGCCCTCTGGGAGACCCTCCATCACCACTCCTCACCACAGGCTGTGCTAGTGACACTGATGGGGTCATTCCCAGGAGGCAGAGTATGTGCAATGCTTCTGCATCTTAACTTCTCTTGTGCAGAGGGGTGAGGGGAACGGTGATGAGAAGGGCCCCCCTCTAGGGAAATCCTAAGAGTGGATGGGGTTAAGTGTTATTTTTAACCTGCTGGCCATGAGATCCCCTGTACCTGCTCAGTCTTGCTGCGTGGTTAGTTCTGCATCGCTGCTGTGTGAAACCCCTGCGCGCATTGAATTTAGCATTGTTGCCTAATTAACTGAAACAAATTAGTTGAAATATGAGCCATCTGGAATGAAAATGAACCTTCCGTGTTTATCAGTGGATTCATTTTATTAGAAAAGTGCATGTTGCTTGTGACTTGTTTCTTAAAATAAATCATGCCAAGGTAGTGTGTGCTGCTTCTCTACGTAAACGATTCTTGGGGTAAGGGGGACCTCACCTCCCTGTTTGGTTTGTCATTACCCTTTCACTTTGCAGCTGTGTTGAAATATTTAGGCAGGCAAAAGCTGGTAAGAACAGAGGAAGACAAAAGGCAATATTCATCCTGTCGTTTGAGTTTCTAAATCAGTAGCAAGTTACTGAAGAAAAAAATATTATATGTTGTTGCTCTAAGTCTTTGTCATTCTCTTGGCAGCTTTGCTCAGTTCTTAGTGTTCTGGATGCCTGTAATAGGCATCTGTATCTTCTACCCTAACTGCATCTGGTGGGTTTCAGTATGAACTGCAGGGAGACTAATTTTTAAGAATATTCTGTGCTGGGATGGTGCATCAACTATTGCAACTGTTTCTTTATGGAAAGTACATAGGTGGCTTCTGTCAATAGAAGAGAATCAGTTACATTTCTAAAAATTACAAGTTATTACCATAGTAAATTATGTAAATTACCTTTAACACAGTTTTATTTTTGTTTAGAATAAAGATAATAATAAGTAATAATTTGTGAATCGGAGAGGATTTTATTGTCTCTAGCTGAGATTTCAAAATGGAAAAAACAAGCATTGGGCAGATGCCAGTGGTGCACCACTCACTTCCATCAGTTGAAATTCTCCTCAGCTCTTCTTCATTGATGTCAGTTTGATTTTGCTTTTGCATTTTGAAATCATTGCTGACCAAAACCTGACAACTTTGTGTGGGAAGAGCCCTTGGTAATGGGTTTTCTAGCTTTTGTTTTACAGCTGGGTTTATTTTTGGTTTTGTTTTTTTTTATCATCTCCACTGCAGAGCCCCCGCGGCCGATAGCACCCCCGCAGCTGCTGGGCGTTGGGCCCACGTATCTGCTGATTCAGCTGAATGCCAACTCCATCATCGGGGACGGGCCCATTATCCTGAAGGAAGTGGAGTACAGAATGACATCTGGGACCTGGACCGAAACCCACGCTGTCAACGCTCCCACTTACAAGCTTTGGCACTTGGACCCCGACACCGAATACGAGATCCGGGTGCTGCTCACCAGGCCAGGAGAAGGTGGGACTGGGCAGCCAGGACCACCACTCATCACCAGGACCAAATGTGCTGGTGAGTGCTGCTTTGGAATAACGAACAAACAAATTAATGAACAAACAAACTCTTTGTTCAATGGTTTAATTGGTTGATAGGCTTGTCGGCTCTAAAGAACTTGTAGCAGAACTACAAGTTTCCTTGGTACCCACAGGATGCCCAAGTTCCTGGGCTGGTAAAGATGTGCCTCCTGCTTTGCCTGATCACTGTCTAGGTTGCTGTTTGCTAACCCTGGGAGTATAGTTCCAGAAAGGACAAACCACCTATTTTATTGCTTTCATAGCTTCACCTTTTTAATTAGACTTGCTCATAAAGAAACTTGCATGGGGAAAAAAAAAAATTTAGAACTAGAATTTTACAAAAAATGTAGTATACTCCTGTGTAATTTTGATTTTTCCAAGCCAATATGCAGGGCCTACTAGAATCTCCAAGTAATTAAATATAACTACTAAAATCTCTTAACTCCTAAAATACAATTGCAAATATTAATAGTGTTTTCTCCATTTTTTTACTACAACCCCCAAAATCATGTGCTATTGACTCCTGCAGTCTGCTTCTGTTTTTTTTCAGAGTGCCCCTGCATGGCCAACAGCAAGAATATTAAGCACTGGCAACTTGTGTTGTACACTGTTCCTTCTACAGTTATTTTAATCCTAGCTTTCCTCAGAAGAAAGATAATACTTAGGTCTTGCAGTTATAGAGGAGAAAAATTATAGATTTTAACATCAGACTATAAGGTTTTTTTTCCCCTAAGCTCAGGGCTTTTAAGGCCTGGCAGTATTTTAAATTTTGCACTATATTAGATTTAGGGAAAAGTGGTGATAACCATCTATTCAAAACTGCATTAAAATAGTAAGAAAGAAGAGCAGCAGTTGCAGATTTTCATGTACCATGTGTATGCGTGCATATATAAAATGGAAATGGAAATGAAACAGTTTCTTTCACAAGTTGGCAGACCTAAGTAGTCCCACTTAGCTGTTCAAGTTCTCATGGAAGGATAGATGACCACTCATTTTGTTTATTTTATGAAGAGAGCCAGAGCCTGGATCAGAAGGCAGAACTTCAAGACCACTACATTAATAGGTATGAATCCCAGCAAATTAGGCTGTCTACTGGGCAAGGTACTGTGAGGAGCTGAGGCACACAGCTGGAACAAGACTAAACTCAAGGCTTTTTTTGGAAAAGTAAGAATTTTGAAAACGGCTCCTGTTTTAAAAATGTGGAGCTGAGACTAAAAAATCCCAGATGTTCAGGTTCTTTTTCCCAGCACTTGAAAAAGTATAGTTTCATATACCCAGGTTGTGGCAGACTAAAGCTTTTTAATGGGAAGGAAAAAGAAAGACATGATTTGTGTGACATCCTTTTCAGAAGCCAGTTAGGAGAAACAACGTTATTGGGGGTGTGATTTTTTTGTTTTGTTTTGGTTTTTTTTAAGTTGTTTTTAACACTGACATAGAAGTTGCCAAAATCTAGCCTGGCTTGTGACAAATTTTCAACTCAATTTAACCCACAATGAAATGAACCAGATCAAAAATATGCTTGAAAAGAAAGGTTGGAACTTCTGTGACAATATTATTTTAAGACTAGTAACATTTTTAGCTGTTTACTTTGCAGTAAGAGTGGCTCTTACTCCATGAAAGCAAAGGCAAATATATGTTACTATTACAGGTTTCAATTGGAAAGCAGGTGAGTCAGTGAGGGTTTGTGGAGACTGAAGGATTGTGCCCAGCACCAGGGAAGAGTCAGGGATGGCACCAGGTTGAGTAGCAGGTCGCCCTGCTACCTCCTCACCTGGCTGGAAAATGCAGACAGACCTTCCTTTTCCCACTGTGCTCTCCATAGGTTTCTTTGTAAGATAACTGCAACCCATGTCAATATGAATATATATATTTTAAATGTTTTATTTGTAAAAAAAACCGAACTATGAACATGAAAATTGGTCTCTTCCAAAGAGAAGACTTGCAAGGAAAGGTAAAGCTAATTATGGAATAGCTCACCCTGAAATCTCTGCTGCTACTGGCATTGTACAAGTGACTGGCAGGTGATTTACTTGCTATATTGGGTGACATCTCTGCAGCAATATCTTCTTTCTGGAGATTCTTCAATTATTCCTAATTCTTGTTTCTGACAAGATCACTTATTTTTCAGACAGATACTCTCTTTCCTGTCGATGTTCTTTGTCAGTTTTGCCTTTCCATAAGTTTTATATGTATTAGTTCAAATTCTGAAACAAATTATAATTGATTAACTGCTCAGTGGGAGTATGAGTGGTGGGAAATAAATTAATTTTCAGCATGAAGTTTGAATTCTCTCTATACTGATTAAAAAGCACACATTAGCAAATGCTGATCTGATGACATTTTAATGTTTACATTCCAAGTAGCAGCAATAGCAAACTCACTGACACATCAATAAGAATAGGTTAGTATTCTGCTTTCTGTTTATTTAATATCTAAGCAAATATTAGCATTGTTTTCAAATGAAGATTGAAAACTATTTTTTATATAACTCATTCAGTATTTATAACTTCATGACTTTCCTTAATAACATATTATTGATCAGTTGGCCTGTGTTTTGCAGGAAACATATCCTGCTTCTGAATGATTTGAGCAACGATTGTACTTATCTCAGTATCAGGCATGCACTTTTATTATTAGGTATTTAGATCAATTTCCATCTTCCTCACAGCAAATCCAGTGTCTGGTGACTCATTTAGTAATGCTTCCACTGATGCCAAACCAAATGGTCTTCTAATGAAGGGATAATTCTTCCACTAGTTAAAAGTCCTCTGACCACTTGGTGTTTCCCAGGTAATCTGTCCTCTGCTGAAGCTGAGTGACAGCATTTTGCTAGAAAACAAGCATGTTGTTTTATCAATCTGCAATTAAAGATGGTGCTGAGCAATCAAGTATATGAAAATGCTGAGTGTTTCTAAACGTCTGAAGTAAGACTGAAACGTGAAGCAAAACATGATTTTCTGACATTATCCCCCTTAATTGCCAGGTGTAAGCTTTTTATTTCCATTTCTAAGCACAGCTGAAGTTGGTGCCCAACGCTGTTGTGTTCCCGGCTGTGAGTGGTTAGGCAGAAATAATTTCAAGCTGCTGATGCTGAAGGCTCCTTCCTTCCCATCAATCCTCACAGGACACCTGGGCTTTATTTCACTATGACTACACCTCTTGCCTGGTGTCATTGCTCAAATTATTCTCTTCTCAGGCACTTTAAAAAAACAAAACTCCAGAGAGTAGCTCTTTAATTAGAAGCAGTCCTTAAGGCCATTTTCTGGGGCTTGGAGGTGTGTTGTCCTGAGCTTATTCTCTGAGTTGGAATTGCCTTTTTTTGTGGACGTGTAGAAAATATGTGGTAATCTAAAATTGTCCACTTAGCCTGCTTTGTCAACTGTAAGCTAGAAGTTATTCTCTTACACTGGCTGCCGCTTCTGAGTAACAGCTCACAGCTCAGTTTTATGATTAACTGATATTTTAGTGGCAAAAGAGGTCAATAGTTCAGTCTGTCCAGAGCTTAATGTATGTACACAGTGGAATCGCTCACTCGCTCCTACTTATTTTCAGTAAAGCACAAAGAATTATTGAGATGCAGGAGAAAGAGCTCAGTGTGTTTTCAGTTTTTTTCAAACTGACTTGATTTTTGTAAACTGTTGCCTGTATTATTTGATTTGGACAGTGAAGTGAGCAAGGGTTTGAAGGGGGGAGTAGTTATATAGCTTTATGAGAGCTGAGAATGAAACAATATATTTTGGTGCTGATATTGTTGTTGATAATGACATCGCTGCTGTTATTATTATCATAATTATTTTGTTCTAAAGGGTATATCCCAGAGAACTAGCTCTGGGTAACACTCAGCCTCAAGGGGTGACAGCAGAGACACTGGTGCAGCAGTGCAGTGCTGCCATGTGATTGCCTGCAGGTAAAGGCTTGGGAACTGGGCTGCTTTCTACCTGCCTTTTTCAAGTGCAGAATGTTTGTTTACAATTTGCACATTAATTTAGAAATCAGCATACACAGAATACAGGATAGTGCTGAATTCACCTCTAACAAAAAAACCCAACAAACCAACAACAACAAAAAAGGCAAAACCCAGCAAAACGTGGGGAAGCATTGAAAAACAAAAGCTTAAGTTTTTTTTTTTCATTTTCTTGGGATTTTGACCAGAGTGACCCTGGCAGTGTTGCCATTGACAAAGTGACCTTGTATACCTGTCTGGAGAACTAAATGTTGTTTTTGTAATTGATTTATAAAATTGGTGTAGGGAAAGGGACAGCAGAGGATAGAATCTGCTTGTGCTGATGTGGGATGTGTATAGTGCTACCTCAGTCCGTGTTGGTTGCTTACACCTGCAGAGTGGAGATGGAGGGTTCAGGGTGGGAAGCTGCATTTACAGACTTTGCTGTGTGCTGTACATGTGAATTTAGGATGTTGGTAAGGGGGTCAATGGGCTTGTAAAACTGGGTGCAGTCAACATCACAGGAGAATTCTGGGAAGTACAGTGCTGAATGTGTCAGCTCTGCTCTTCGAGTCTCTTGCAGCAGTGCATTTTAAATTATTATTTAAATATTTGAAACCTAAGAAAACTACAGGAAAAGATGTGTCATTTTCAGTATTTTTTTTTAAGTGGACAGAGAAAAAATATTTACAGAAAAGCAGTTACCGTAGTGTTTCAAACAAATTCTGTACCTTTTTCCCTTCAAAACAGGTATCATTACAGACTTAGAGTGTATGCTTCAAGAGAAGCTTAAATACCTTTTGAGTGCTTAAATCACATATTTTTATTACTCATTATTTTGCTGTTTAAAGTTGGACTTTTTTTTTTTAGAATAAACTAAAGATGAACAACTTGAAACTAAATGAATAAATTAAAAAAAAACTGTTTTACATTTTTCATTGCAGAAGGGCTCACATTACACCAATATTTATAAGTTGCTGTTTTTACAAATGTTTTTGGCACTCATGACTGTTTCTGGGCTTTTGGCCAGATAGGAATTGGAAACATTTAACATCTTACTATCACATCTGACTATCAGATACCAAATGCATCGGTCTCTTGTTCCATATAGTTTTACCAGTTGTCTGTGATACAAAAAGAAAAAAAAAACCAAACCAAAAACAAAGGTATTTAAATAATGGAGAACATCTGGACTAAGAAACTTAATAATATTCACTTTAGGATTGAATACCAGAATTGTTACTGAAGGAGCATCCTATAGAAGAGCTATTTGATTTGACCTGTCAGCTGGCAGCAACCACACTCTGCTTATTGTGCTGCTTGCCACTGTGCAGATACCCACTCCACATATAGAATTCTAATGATGCTTATATCCATAAGAAAGGGATGTAGCACAGCTGAGTTACCTAGCAGGTGACCAGGCAGTCTGCCTAGCCAAGTTCTTGTCAGATTGTGTAAATTAAGCATGGTATCCTCTTTTTCAAAGGAGTGCAATGCTGATGACTCATTTGAATTGGCAGTGAACTGCAAGTTCAGACACTGACCTCCTCTAAATCAGTTTTCAACTTTTTTTGTTTGCTATATTCAGCCTTACTCAGTATAAATTATATTTTATTTTTTTTTGGTATTTGCAGCTGCAAGCTCTCTCTGCACTAACTGAAAACTTTCTCCCTGCCACATTGCCAGTGCCATGTTATGTACAATGAGACCCGGGTTTCCTGAATTCACTTGTTCTTCATTTTTGGAATAAGCTTTGTATTTGGCTAGTTTTTTATTCTGTAGTGATATGTTCAGCAGTAAATCACGCTGGTGCACTTCCCTTAGGAACAGGGTAGCAGACCTAGGTATGTGGGTTGCTCTTTTCAAAGCCTATATTTAACTTCTTTCTAAAGCCTCTACCAGTAGGCAGGGTGGGACAAGTTCCCATATAGCAAGGTGTGGTAATGGTCATTGGCATCTAACATGGTGGCCATTCAGGGATTCAGTGCGAAGTCCACCTGATTGAGGTAAGTCCTGCAGTTAAAGTTAGTAGCTCTCATTTTGATAAAGGACACTAGGTCAGGATACAAGTTCAGCTGTGTGACAGAGCCTGGGGGAGAAAAAAGACCCCAACCCCACCCAGAGTTCCCCTATCTTGCAAGCAGTTCCTCCATCTCCTGTCTCACCTTGGCTTGTTTGGCAGCCTTTCCCAGAACAGTGTGAGCCTGTTGTGATTTATCCAGAGTGCATGTAACTAGTCAATAGATCACACTTCCAAGAGGAGCACTGTCTGTGGCAAGAAAATGTATTGCAGTACATTCATCCACGGCACCCATTCCAGCTGTAAAAGAGTGGACAGGGGTAATAATTCATATTGCAGCTCTTGAAAATGCTGTGGGTGCACCCAGGCCAGATAACTCAGAGCCTGATTATATCTCCTGCAGAGTTTGGGCGCTGATATTTGCAGATTTTTGGTCTGTTTGCTTCTGAAGAGCATTACTACAGCTTGAAATAATCTTACACTTCAGAAAACTGGAGCTCTTTCTTGAACCATGACTTCTGATTTTAATTTCAACTGAAAAACATTTTTTTTTTGGTATGATTGTTTAGCATGCTTGATACTTTCGTAGTACTTTTATTGCACCTTCATTTATCACTCTATTAAAAATTAAACAGGGGAGATTTTAATAATGTTTTGAAAGTTGCCCTGTTCATTGCAGCACTTAAACGTGCAGTTTTGGAAGCACACTAGTTTTTCACTATTATTTTGGCAGTGTTGGCAGAGTAGGTAGGGAGGGCTGTGAGTAGCAGGAGTGGTGATGTGGAAGGGTGGAAAAGGAAAGCAGAACCAGGAGCACGCACTGAGGGGAGCAACCTTGATGAGATTTCCCAAATGAGCTGATTATTATTCCTCTCTTCCCCATACATCTCCTCCAAAGCCATTACTGAGAAATCTCATGTCATTCATGCTAGGGTAAGATCTGGATAAAGTTCAGATGAACATCCTCTCAAGGTTAGGACAGACTTCCCAAAAGCCCTCACTCTTATTAGCAGTGAGCGTTTTTGGCTTTTTTCTGCTAGGTGAATTTTTATTCCTCATTTCATATTTCTTTGCTTTATGTTTTTCAGCTTTGTTTCATCTTAAAAGTGGGCAGCATAACTCTTTCCTCCTAATTTCAGCCTAGACTCTGTGAGGCAGAATTGAGTGAATTTCACTTTCTTCATTCTATTTTTCAGTAATTCCCCTCACTAGTGCTGAGCAGGTGAATGTACCAAGTAATGCTTTTATATGGTATGATAGTGAAATAGCTTCCATTAACAATAAATTGAGGAGCATATTAAGCAGCATCTCATGAGAATTTATACCTCAGGTGATCAGTAGGTCCAGAAACTTTAAATGGCTTGTAAAGACTCTTCATGTTACCTGGTTTTGTTTATAGTCTAAATAAATATATGTGAAACAGTCCTGGAAAGTTCTAGATCACTTGAAAACCAACACTAAACATATTCACATGAAGGATCAGGATCACCCACTTAATTAAAAACTTGTCATCTTGACTTTAATTCTAACCAGAATAATGGAACAGCCAATACAAAGGTTGATTAATGAGGAATTAAGAAAGTAATATAATTAGAGAGAGTCAACAGGTTTATGGAATACTGATCTTGTCAGAATAACTTGATTTTTTAAAATTAGATTACATATTTGGTTAATAAAGGTGATATTGTTCTTCTCTAATAAACTTAATTTGATATAAAACATTTTAAGAAAACACAATAAAATTAAAATAGAGAAGAACTGGCTGATAGATCTAAAACCATTTTTATGGATTAATTGAATAAACATTTCTATTTCTGTCCTATCAGGAGCCATTCCATGTAATTTATAAAGAAAATGTAACATAAAACTGGCACGAAAGATTGTGAAAATGGTAGAAAAAAAACAACACTCCAACATAGAATTGGCATACTAATTTACAGTGGTTTGAACTGAATTTCCTAGGTATTGGAGAATGTTTTAATGCTTTTGAAGGTGCATATTTGAAATTGCTTACTAAATTAGTTCCCTTCTGAGCCAAGCCCCTAATCCCAGTCTCTCTAAGACTTTTCCAACTCTGTGTAGCACCCTGTTCTATAGAATTAAAGGTACACTGTTTTACAAGAGGTTGTAGTCAGAAGGATTAGGAAACCAAAATAAGAGAATTGTGGCAAAGACTTAAAATATGGAAGGACATCATATGGTGTGATGTCACCAGAATTGATACTGGCTTTTAGAGCTGCAGATGTGATTTAGGCACAATTAGAAAATTGATTTCTAATGTGGTTCAGATTTTTTGTTTGTTTGTTTCACATCTCCAACCCTACTCCATAAACAGCCTACCATTTCATTTGTATACTAGTATTTTTCATTTTAATATTGCCTTTTAAAACTATTTCATTTTATACTTTCTGTTTTCCTGGTCATTAATTGCTGAAAGCTATTTCATTGCTCTTGAAAATGTCAACATGTTTAATTATCATCCAGATAATTAAACATTTTGGATACTAACAGTTCCATAAGCACACATTTTGTAGTTTATCACCTTTATTTTAGAGAATTATGTTCAATGTGAGAGACTGGTGAAAATGTATTTGACAACATACCTTCTTTTGTCTGTAAAATGAATTCTACCAGTCAGGCTGAAATGTCAAAGAACAGGCATCCACTGGGAATATGATGTCCTGCATTCACAGTTTACAATTTATAGCATCTTTGATCATTACAAATAAGTAAACTAGTTGGATTGCACCATAATACCTTAATGACCTTCAAAGACAGTGCTGAACTGCAATTCAAGAAACTTGCTTGATGTTTGTGGCTGTTTTGTCACCTTTAAAAAACAGGTCACTTTGAATGCCATTTGGAAAGCAGGGTTAATATTCATGTTTCACCAGGCATTTCTTTCATATATCTCATGTGATGTTTTCAGAGCAAACCTTTCCCTTACTTTTATTGTGCTGGCTGGCTTATTTGTCTTTCCACAGATAAGTAGTTCATAATTGGAATTTAGGACAATTAATATCTTACGTTAGAAAATAAGTTTTTATTCATTCAGTGACAAATTTTGTTGCTGATGTAATTTATGAATAATTGTTGTAGAAATGATTCCTATTGGTTAATGTGCTTGTAGATGGTTTGCAGATCATACAGTGACAAATGTAGTATAAGAACCTATATAAAAAAAAAAGAAACAAGTAAAAAGCTTAATAGATCTGACTTACCTTGCCTGGCAGTAATTGGGAAAGGTGGTAAATGCATATTTGAAAGACAAATTAAGGTGGTAGACATTTTTCATTGTCACTTTACTGATGGGCATATTTGGAACATAAACCCATAGTTTATGCAATTAAAAAAACCTAAATATATATACACCAGTAATATTGTATTGAAATCAATGAACATATATAACCATGATCTTACTGTGAATTATTTAGTCCTGAATTTTCTAGTTGTCATGTGCTTTAAATAAAATCAGTTGACACACTTAGGTGTTTTTCCCTGTGTTACTTAGATCTTGTTCCCACAGTAGAAACAAAAGTGCTTGGATACTTTGCATAGTCTCTCAGTAGAGAGTGTGACCATGGGTGTGTTTTCTCCAGTCCTGAAGAGCAGCCATCCTGCACCAGTATTTTCATGTAAGATGCTCAGGTGTGATGAGTGTACTTCCTTCTGCCTGTCTAGTAACTCAGGCTAGGAAACAAAGATGCAGCAACTGTAATAAAGAACAACTACCAAAAATGGTGAAAGCACATTACAGGATGTGTTTTCAATCTTGCATTGCAAAAATCCTGTTCTAAATATCCTACTAGTATGCTCACTGCCCTTTCTGTATTTAATTCTATGCCTTACTCCAGCTTTTGTGGGTTTGTGGTAGGGATTAAGTATCACATAGTACTGACAGCTCATGAAGAAACTCTTTTGTTGCTGGTGCTGAAGATCTGGTTTTTTAGGAGCATGGTTTGCTGAGTTGTTTTTTGCACTGAGTAATTGCTGATGAGAGAAAATGAGGTACTCACAGCAGTGCAGCTTCTGTAATAGAAGTGATGGCATTTAAAAGAATGTGCTAGTAATTTTATTTTGTTTGTTTTAAATGTTAATAGTTGAATCCATCTCTTTGAATTTAACAATGTCAGGACTAGTCTTCTTTATGAGGAGCAAGTACATAAAGGAAGACACAAGCCTGTGCTGCTGCAGAGTAAGATGCCCTGATGCTGCAGGGCTGTGTCCTTGCAGACAGGCAGTGTTTGGAAGCCGAGCTCTAACACAGTGGCCAGCCTGTAATGTTTTAATTTCTGCAAGTAAAGTGGAACTTTTCATCCTTGGTAAAGTGAGTGTCTAGCTATTTAGCAAGGGACAAAGCATAATGTCATCATTGGAGAGATGTATTGTCAACTTGGACAGGTGATATTTAAGGAGCCTGAAGAGAGAAATGACCTGGCAGTGTAACAAGACATATCACAAGTGACTGTCTCAGAAAGAATGAGAAGAAGACAGACAATTTCCATTACTTCTCAGTGTTAAGGTGCTAGCATTATCCCCTAAACAACCACATGCTCCAAGCAATAATCATGCACTGTCTTCTTCTGTACTAATATGAAAGTGGAATTCAATCTCTTTGACACATACTGCTTCAGCTCCTACTTGTCAAGTTGTTTCTCTGCCTGAGCTCAGCTAATATATAGTGAATGTGCTTTGTATACTGACTGAAATGGGGAATATCCAGTTTCCTTTGAAGCTGGCTGCAGAGGTGCCTAGAATATGCTAGAAGAGAGAGGCTTTGTTTCTGGTAGCCTGTAAGTTATTGTTGGTTAGGAAACCAGTAAAACCTCCAGCTTTTCTTCAGACTGGCTCCTCTTTTGGAGTCCATCCTCCAGTTTGTACCGACTAACCTGTAGATGTGCACTAATTCCCACAATTGCTTAGAGAGAGGCAATCATTTATTTTTTTTTGCTGTCTTCCCAGCAGTGTGTTCATGTGTGATGGGTTTTATGGCAAAATTTCCTGCTTTTTACCCTTTGGCTTCTCAGCAGGATCCTATTGTGGCAATAGCTGATAGAGAGGCTCCACATCTTCTGTCTCAGTCAAGTCCTGATGTTCTATGGCAATGCAGTGTTCACTGTCATTATATATAGATTAAATACATTATATAGTAGACTTGCTTTTATTCTGAGCTAGTAGATACTGCTGTTTTAACTGTTAGATTTCTGTATATGTAAGGAGAACTTAAGTATCATCTGTAAAAATGAGAATTAAAAATATCCTCTCCTTAATAGTGCCACTCTGGAACTTGCTGCTTTTTCTTCACATCTGATGTGGTGGAATAACCCACTACTTTCATATTTGAAGGATTTGAAAATTTAAAATACTTGATCTGAATCAGATACAAGAAAATATTTTAAAACTTCTTACCTTCTGCATAATCAGAATGATCTTTCTAATAAATATCTATGTATTATGCTTTTTTTCTGTTCTCTTACCTCCAATTACAAGATCAACTTGTTAGAGTTAGAATAATTGGATTTTTCTTTAAATTTACATAGCAAACATTTTCTGTAGTGCGACTGCATCAATTAAAAAAACCAATAGATAAACAGCTTTAGCATGTTTTGAATCAAATGGTAGGTTGTGAAGCAACCAGCCTTATGACAACCAGCAGCATCTTACAGGCCAGGCACAACTTACAGGATGTTCTCTAATGGATGCCTAGTGGACTGTGCTTCTATGCACAAAATGTGTGTGAGGGCTCGTGTGGTAAGACATGAATGCTGCTGCACTTTATTCTTATAGCTATCATTAATGTGTATTCTCTGATATGCTATTTACAATCTACATTGGTTATTTAAAAGCTGTATACTGTATAAAGGACAGGAAAAATACATACACAGTTGTATTTATTGCTTTTTTTCAGCCTATGCTGCCTACATCAGTTGACATTATATTTTTATGTATAGATTTTTTTCCATCTTGCCTTAAGGAAAATAATGAATTTAAACATATCATAAAGCATATTTATACAGAAATTGAATTAAGCTTGTAAGTGATATCTCAAAGGTGGCATTTCTTAACTTTTGAATACTTTCTTTTGCTTCCTTACTGTTATAAAGCTTTTGAGCATATAAGTTGTAATAAACAGCACACAAGAAAATCCTTCAAATTCTTTCACTTGAAAGTTTTTGCTCACAGTTAGGAGAAATTTAATAAAAAATGTGTTTTGACATTTAAAAGAGAATTACTTGCCTTAAAAATCCATAAAACATGCACTTATATAGCTTGAGTTGCAGATTTTAGAGCATTATTTTGACTGACGTTTATTAACTAAGTTAAAGCATGTGTAGCAGGTTTCTGTGTAGTGAGCTTCACTTTTGCTTCATAGTCTATATTACATTAAAAGAAGTAGCTCTCCAAGTCTGAGAAGGCTACCAATATTTTTTTTTTTTGTCACTCATGTCTTTCCATATCCTATTTAGATCTTGGATGTCAAGCCAGACATGTCCAAGTCTGTTTCCCCCTGACTTTGTATTTTTTGGACTTGCATTTTCAACGCCCATCTCGTTGAATAGCAGTGGTTTTTATTCTTGTTTTTATGGTGTTCTTGCATCATCTGTGAATCAATTTATTTGTAGCAATTGGTAACTTCTGTGCTGTGTGTGTGTGTGTGTGAAGAGTTAATGGACTGCATCCTCTCTAGCTGCTGTCCCTCAGGCCTTTTGCTTTGTCTGAAGGATCCTTCTGCTCCCTTGACAGTTACACACTGACAGAGCAAATCTTAGAAGTGGTGAGGCCAGCATTTGCTTACCAAAACCCTTCCTCCACATCCTCCACTATGTCAGCATCAACTGAAGTTTTCATACAAGAGGACATCCTTTCCTCTTTAAAAATAGAGGGAAGAGAGCGAGAGAGGTTTTGAAATGCTGACTGCTGTCTTAGGTTTTCTTAGGAGGGAATTAGCTGATAGACTTTATGATCACATAGTTACTGATGCTCTCCTCTCCCAGCTGTACACACTTTTGTATAATCAAGTGTTAACTTCGAGCTATTTCTTATGACAGCCCATAAGGCTGTATTTTTTGCACTCCTTTAGTTAGTGTTTAAGTTGGAAAGCACATTTAATTTAAAAATATTTGCTACCAAATATGTTAATATAATTGGCACTAAAGTAATTTAGCTTTTATTTTTCATTATTAAATGCCTTGTAGTGCAATTCCTGTTGTCTGGCAAAGTGGTGGACTCTGCTTCTTCCTCCATGAGGCTTCTAATGTAAGGAGGCATTCTGGCTTCCCAGGTCCTTCAGGACCAGGAATGGGTCCTTCACCATCCATAGTTGTTGCTGGCAACATTTTCTGCAGAAAGATTTGAAAGAACTAGAGAAACTTTTGTTCTGAGTTTTAAAGCTGTGTATCTGCACACAAACATAGAGATGTGTTGACGTATTCCTCTTTTTCAAGAAAAATATTCTGATAGCATTGTTAAAAAAAAAATAAGCCAACAAACAAAACAAAATACTGGTTTCATTTTACTGAAACCTTTTTCTGTACATTGTTATTATATCTTTAATAACTAGCCAAATAGTTAGAACTGTTTTCTCTCCCCAGTGTATTACAATCGATTCAAAGGGAAACAATCCATACCTGCAGTATTTTATGAATTTGAGAAATAGACAAAATTCTATGTTCCTGACAGGTATCATTTGCAAATAAGCAGCCACTTCTTTTCAGTGCATTTTTCCAAATTGTTGCCTCTGTGTCATAGTCATGTCTTGGTCTCAAATCATTCGTGGGAGAGAAATTGCACCAGCTCCCTGGATGTCTGCAGGCACTTGTATTCACCCTACTATTTAGAAAGCCCTGCATTATAAAGGTAGGTTGTGGTGAGAGAAAAGGAACAGTTTCTAACAGTTTTGTCAAAGAATCACATTAGGAGGAAAAACAAAGATATATTTTATAATTAAATGCAATTGGGAAGTTAAGAAAAATAAATATAGGTACCCAAGAAGTAGAATTTGAGATGCATTTTTACAATTGAAGTTGAGGAGGGAATGAACCTTTTATTTTTCTTAAAGATCTTTTTAACGTTCTTGGAAAAGTTTGGAGAAAACCTAAAATAATTGCTAAATGCTTGTGGCATGAGGGCTGGATATCCCAGATGCTGATATTGAAGAACTCCAATTTCCTTGCATTACACGTGTCTTGTAGTGATCCCATGTGTCAGGATTGCTGCTGATCTCTGAGCAGTGTCTGCTCCTTCTCCTTCCCCTAGCATTCTGTCTTTCCCAGACAGAATGCAAATTTGCTTTTTTTTTTATTTCAGATTGATAGCTCGGTTACTTTTGGTGCAGATTATTGAAGTCATCTTTTAAGAACTGTTTTGATTTTTAAAGTTTCATGAAAAAATAAAAAGCAAATACAATGGTTGATGGCATTTAGAAAGTTCCTTCATCAGTTTAGTATTATACTTGCAAAGCACATAAGCACAATACCAATTTTGCATTACTTAAATTTAATTTAACAGTGTTCTTAGAAAAAACTGTGCAAGTCTAATTTATGTTGACAAAGGCAATACAACAGTATTTTGTAATAAGCAAAGCACTAATAGAACACACAAGAAATCGATTTCATATTACACTTTTGTATAATTAAGTGTTAACTTCGAGCTATTTCTTATGACAGCCCATAAGGCTGTATTTTTTGCACTCCTTTAGTTAGTGTTTAAGTTGGAAAGCACATTTAATTTAAAAATATTTGCTACCAAATATGTTAATATAATTGGCACTAAAGTAATTTAGCTTTTATTTTTCATTATTAAATAGAAGTCGTTCTGTGTAGATTTTGCTTCCTTGTTGCTGTAATTTTAATTACATTATTGGGAATATCCCACATTTGAAATATTATTCAACTTTATCTTTTCCAAAGTGTAGGGATGTAAAATAAAACCAACTGCACCTTGTTTCATTTTAGATTCCTCTCAAACATTTATATTACCACACATTCTTTTCCTCTTAGTCGAGATTGATTGCTTTTATATACTTTCCTTTTTTAAAAAAAGTAGATTTGTATTCACTTCATAACTTTACCTTCCAGTTTATGGCAGTATGTATTTAGGAAGGTCTTATCTGAAACTCCCAGTGCTTTGTCTCCTTTTTCTGGAAAATACAAGTTATTTTGTACTTGGTGGGTGGTAGGTTTTTGAGGGGAGGTTGAGTATTTCTTTGTTTTTCTTTTGAAAATATAAAACAAGGCAGAGGATGCAAGGCTGTTGAACTTAACTTTCTTACTTTGAGTCATTTTTCCCTAGTGTTGATGGCAATGAATCAGATGTGCTTTACCACTTCACATGCTTTTCTCATACACTGTCTCCAGCCCTTGGGTATTCACTTTCCACTTTTCTGTTGTATCAGGATTTCAATTTCCATTTAAGTATCTGATACTGGACCTGGAAATTGAAATACATCTATGGATGTGGACTTCTCTGAATCAAAGGAAGGCTGTAGTTCTGTCCTACCAGCATCTGCTTTTATTCCCCTTGCATTCACTCTTCTCTTTAAGAGCTGCCTCAAACTGCCTTAGCAATACATATAATTTTATTATTGTATTTTTCTTGGGTTTATATGTTTTTTGTCCTCTGCTGGCAAGGCAGAAGACACAAATTACTGGAAGAAAATGGGAAGCCAATCCTTTCCTTCTGTGTAAATAAAGTTCTGATGCAAAAGAAACAAGTAAATTATTATATTCAAAATAAAATAATGAACAGCGACTTTCACTTTATTGTTCACTCAGAGTATATTAACTTGTGCATGACTTTTAAAAGGATGTGTTCAGTACTTACTGAAAATAAAGAGAAGGGGCCTCCCAAGGCACAACTTTCAGAGCTTTTGGTAACATTATTTTTGTGATGAAAATCCTTTACTTTAAGCTTCAGCAGAATGAAAACACATTTGGCTTCAAATCTGACATAAACCTGTCAGACTTTATGCTCTGCAATGGCCACGGAATTCCTGGTGTAAGCGAAGCTTTAGCTAATTGGGCTGACTTCAGTGCATAACAGTGCCATCAGGTATGACCCATTTGCTTTGAAATTTTATTTGGAAATACCATCTCATTATATTTGGACTCACTAGAAAAGTCGGTATTTGGAGAATATTGCATTCTTTGGGTAGAATGTTCAGCTGATGCTTAAGATGTATTATTAATACTCAAAAATGTTTGGCAGTTCAGATTTCAACATGCAAACCTGGGGTCAGGAAATTCTCAGGAAATTGCATTCCTTCTCAAAACGTAGAGACTGCATGGCCAGGATTATTCTTGAGAGGTATTATCCTGTGTTTCCTGTAGGAAGAAGTTACTCTATAATATATTAATTTCACTTTTGTATTGTCTCCATATATATACATTGAAGACCTTTGCTTCAGTATGCTTCTGAAAAAAGCATTGGCTCTGCTGCTTTTACAGTTATAAAATTTTTGTGTCAAGTTGTTAGGTTCCAAAAAGCCATTTGTTATCTTTAAATAATTCAGTTCAGGCAGTTCAAAGAAAATAATAAATATAACAAGTTTGTTTTCCCTAAATTCCTATCACTGCAGTGCAATTTCCACAGAAAATAAGAGGTGAAACAAGGGTATAGAATAGCATCACTGTTCAGTTATCTCAAGAAACTAACAATGCAGACTGATTGAAAGAGAACAGATTGAATTACTGGAAATGTGATATAGGTAATAAATGAGTACAGTCATTTTCTGTGTAAGAATCCTACCTTTTGAAAGACAAAATTTGCTCATTTTACTGAAATGTGAAAATAACAAAAATTAAATGAGTCATATTCCCTTTTGTCAAAAATGAAAAAAAAAGTGTCATAAAAATAAATTAGAATAATGAACTTCCAAGTTATTACCAGTAGCAAATAACAAGTAGTAATAATATTTGATGTCTAGAAAGAGAGGAAAATTAGCAATAAACTACTGTATGATGTTATTGTAGCAATGTATCAGATGTCTGAGAATGTAAATACTCTAATATTTTCAGCTTTTTAAGAAAAAAATTTTTCTTTCCATTTTCTCCATTTCCAATTCCAAAGAGCTAGACTGCTTCCAAAGCTTTCTGACAGCAGCATGATCTATGCTACGTGAAATGGTCCCTGAGCTCTCTAATGCAAGAAGTAATGTGGGATTTGCCATGTGAGTGCTTTAGACAGCCTAACTCAGAAGAGCAAGAAAATAGAATCAGGGACCTCCAGAGAGTGATTTTTCAGAAGTGTGGAGGTACATCCATTGTAGGAACATAATTAGAATGATGTGTCTCAGGATTTAAAAAAAAATCTCATTTTGTTCTTGTGTGCACTTTTTCTCTCAGAATATTTTTCTGAGCACTAGTGGGTTTTTTTCTTTAAAACTCAACGAAGTTTTACATAACCTGCTTCTAATACTTTTACCATATTTTGTTGCTGGTTGTTGACTGCAAACTTTGCTGTACGTATAAATGTCTTGAGGCGTTTTTGTTCTTCATCCTCTTACCATTGTGCCTCTCTTGGTTCATAGCACCTTGCCTTTGCAGCCTTCCCTTCAGCTGGGGGAGTGGAAGAGATCACACAAAACCTCTTTGCCTACTGCTATGCAAAGCAAGCCATGCACATTAACCTGAATCCCTCCTGTTGGCAACTTAATCAGAGCTGCTTGGCTTTTTCACTGAAGGAAATTAGATCTCCTCATTGTATTGGAAATTTTGAGGAAGAGAATTGCTGGCTGAAAGGCATTAATTAACCAAGTGCTGGAGTGCTAATACTTTCAGGGCAGTACCAGGGTTTTTGGTTATCTATCTTCTTCCTTCGACGTATATCTGCAAAAGTATACTCTGCCTAGACCATGAAATGTGTGTATTTTCAAATTACCTGTGGTGAAACTGCCTAGAGGGAGCCGTACAGGCCCATTATCACAAGCAATTAAACCTGGAGTTATAAGTCAACTTTCTCATTCCCAGCTTCATGCTGAATCCACCAGTAAAAATAGTGATTTTAATGTTAATATAAGGCAGTAGGTCAAAAACTCTTTCATAACCGTTAACGACTGTGTTGGGGTTTTGATGTGTTCTGCACGTTATGGTGATGTCAGGCCTCCTGTCTTAATGTACCAGAGTCTTCCCGAGGGAGCTGGTGTCTTGACACGCACTGCAAAGAAAAAAACCAACCAGAAAATGATTTGTCTGGGTAAAGAAATGTCATGCTTGTGTAACAGGATCTGACGTCTAAGCTATAATCATCAGGTTATATTGAGCTATCTGATGTAGTCTGTAAACCACTATTGCCCCCCAAACTATTCAAAGTTAATTATTGTCTGCAATATTTTTTTACTGCTAGTTTAAAAAATAATGTATGTACTGTAGTGCTTAGAAACTATTAACTCTGTGATATCGAGCTTTACTACAATAATTTCTGTAGCATGTAAGAGATGATTTGGCTTTTTCCTGGGCTGAATTACACTGTGCCATAAAGGACTATAACAGCATTAATTTGCTTAAATGTGGTTGAATTTATCACAGCGTGCACAGACTCATATGTGTTCTCTGACCTGACTGATTTCACAAATATAAAAGAAAATAAAAATAACTTTTCTCCCTCTATTCTTGTAGTTCCCCCCTTCCCAACCCATATGAAATCTCATCTTTCTGAGCATATTCTGAATTCACATTAGTAATATGATTTACAGTGAATTTTATTCTTAAATATATTGTACAAAAAAAAAAATAATGATGCTGTCTGGGTGTCCTGTGTGTGGGTTGTTTATTTAACTATAAGATAAATTATGAAAGCATTTTACTAGTGGTTGCTGTATAAAGAGAGTAGTGATGAAAGTGTCCTCACTGTATATCCAAGCAGCCTGTGACAGCTACTGTTTGTCTATCCTGCTTCCCTTTCTCACTGTAGACATTAACCTTATAAGCCCAAAGTATTTAGAACTTAATGACCTGTTATGCAAGTCTAAGTGTTCATAGTGATGGGATATTAAGTTATTAAATGTATTTTGCTGTACAACTAAACCTCAAGTTGTGCTCATAAATAACCGCTTAATTTGTTGGTTTAAATTGAATGCATCTATTTTTCTGCCTCTGTAATCCTTGTTGTGTTAGGAATAGTATTAAAATGCGGGTCTGGTAAACATCAGCATAAATCTCTCACCTTCCCTGAGATAGCAAAAGAAGTGCAGATCATCAGGTTTTTTTCCCCTGAAAATAGAAATTTCAAAATTAACAGATTAAGGAAGATAAATTCAGTAGCAGTATATTCTGTCAGGACCCTTACATGTCCCTGTCAAGCTTTACTGAATTTCATTTTGCATTTTGAAATTTTCGAAGAGTTAAATTTGAATTGAAGCTAATGTTACTGACAAGAGGAAAATAGAAGCAATTGGTTTGCACTAAACAAGTTTGAATGGTTGTTAATGTGAATGACTTTCAGGCAGCGAATGTCAGAGAACAGTAGATTACTTTCTTTACCTCGGGCATTTTAAACCATCTCCTGTGGTAGGCCTGACATTATTTTTTTTTTCTCTTGAACACGGGAAGCAAAGTAATTGGAGTCTGGTAATTTCAGCCCATGGCTGATGAAGATAAATCATAACGAGCTACTGGAATGCACACTGACAATCCACATAGGGCTACTAGAATATGAACTCTCGCTAATGCATTATTCAAATTTTGTTTTCTTCCATTTCATATTCTAGAAGGGCCCTGAAACTGTTAATTATGAAGCCAACTGCCATTTGTTATTCTACAGAAATTTAATGCCAGAAACCAGTTGCTTCAAAACACCATCACTTTGTGTCCAGGACATGGGCACCCAAGTGCCAGCTGCTAGCTGCCGGGGCCGGGGCAGGTAACGCGCTCGGCTGATGTGTCTGAGTGGAGTGAGAGCTCATTTATTGCTTCTGACCAAAGTCACCTTCCATCTGATATGGCCAACTGCTCCTCCTGGGAGATGGTCAGATCATTCCATCCCAGCATTTGCTTCCATTAAGATGTAGCTGGCTGGCTGCAGAAACTCTTCCCAGGCAACGCAGCCAACAGCCAGCCCTGCTGCCTCCCTCCCAGGGATTCAGCTGGATTCACATGGTTGCTTGGGGTTAATGTTTGACCCAAGGAAAGGAATATGAAACTGTCCACGGGGCAGGAGTATGGTCATGCAGTTATGCAATTTTAGGTTGGGTTATGCTTCTGGGGAATTGCACTATTTATGACTGCACCTTTTCAACCCTTCCTACCTGAACATCCTTTCCTAGACTTGATCCTCACGGCTGGTCTGGGCTGTCTTCAGCAGCAAAACCTTCCAACCTTATGTGATGTCTCCAACTCCATCCTTCTCTGGGAAGGAAAAGGAGATGCATACAAATTTTATATTTTTTTTTTTTTTGCACAAAAACTCTCCATCCTGTTTCAGCCAGTTGGAGAAGTGACTGATGGCAGTGCAACATCACCAGGTAGGGGGAAGGGGCAGGGGAACCAGGGGGAGTGTCATTTTTCTCTTTGGCTACTCCATCCCTTGTCCTTGAATTTAAACAATGGCCTAGTTTGCATCCCACAGCAGATTACCCGGTAGGTAGACTTATTTCTGTGGTCTCAATTGCACTCATAGTAATGCTTGATTAAATTGTTCATGCAAATAGTTTATTAGCTGAAAGACACAGTGTTGTATTGATCAAAGCTTATTTTGATGCAATTCATCCAGCAGTTTCAGCTGAGAAGAAATATTGGAAGCCTAAATATTTAATTTCCATGGTTTCAAAATGAAATGCCTCTGATTCTTTGATTTTGACACACTGTTTTGTTTTGAAATTGAACTAAGCTAAATTTTAAAAAGGATAAAAACTACCTGGCAACACTTACACTGTGAGACATCCAGAGAAGAAGTTTTACTTAAGTTTTACTGAAACTATTTTTTCCTTTTTTGTTTCTTTGGGGTTTTTTGGTGGTTTGGTTTTGTTGTTGTTTTTTTTTTTTTTGAGCTGAAAATACTGCACATATCTGTATGTGTGTGTTCCTTTCAGTTACAGAGAGAATTGTCTCATTTTACATCTCAATACTCTGTTTCCTTCCCCTGCATTTCACAGCCATGGAGTAGTTCACTACCACTGATAATTTTCAGCAGACCCAAAAACGCAGAGGAGGAGACTGAGAGCTTTTCTCCAGGGGAAAGCCTTCTCTCATTTAGGACCAAGTTTCTTCATGTTTCTGATTGAAGATTTCATCTGCCACTTGCTGTTAGAAGACCTATGTATATACAAAGAGGATATTTCTGCGAATAATGTTTTCATTTTGAAAGGAAGAAATCACCTATCACATTTCACAAAAATCCTGAAATGCTTCACAAGCCTGGTGGTTTCCCCCCTCAACAGCATTTCACTTGTTCCTGGGTAATTTTGCTATGAGCCCTGCGAGGTTTATTCTGCCTGGGAACCATGCCAGTGTAGAACAGCTCTCCCAGTTAGTTCTTCTCCAGCATGTCTGTTTTGTGACTAGGAAGTTGTGATTTGGCATTGAACCCTTGAGCTTGCCTTCAGAATTGCACCATATTCGCTTCTGCTTTTGCCATGTGCTTGCAGGGACTGCTTTACCTGTGTGAACCTGGATTTCGAGGCTTTTGTGGGGTAAGGAAGACCCTGGGGCAGCAAGAGGGGGAATTTTGAGGATTTAAAAGGTTTTTTTATTACCAGGAGTCTCGTATCTCAGGGGAAAGGTGCACATGGACTGAAGGATTCTGCCTAGTATTTAAAATTTTAGCCAACTAGCTTATTTTCCTCATTGCTCTATGTTTATGAACCTTATACCTGGTGCAGAGATTATATGCAGGCTAACTCAGTGGAGATGCTCCATCAGTGGTCTCTGCCCACCAAACCAATGTTTAAGTAACTGGTAGTATAAAGTTGTCTCTTCTATGTAGATTTAGTATCACTTTAATTGGTAGCTTCATCTGACATACATCTGAGGATGTTTTATTGATCCACTGTGGATAGCCTGGCAAGTGAGATAAGGGACTCTGACCAGAAGGAAGTTTGGTCTTAAATTTGCAGCTTTTCTCTGCAGAGGTCTTAAGACTGTTTAGCCAACAATTATGATTTACAGCCCTTTTGGTTGTATCATTTTATTTGAAGTCTTAAAACTTTAAATCCTTGTGAAGGACTGCTGCTTGCTAGAAAGAAGCCATATTATTAAGTCCAGCTGCTAAAAAAAAAAAGTCATGTGAACCAAGAGAAGTAAAAGCCCATTTCAAGTAGCAGTAATTAGAAAGGAAATTTACATCATAGATCTCAAATCTGCTTTTTCCTAGTCATTTTTATCTTAAAAAATTGTCACAGTATCATATATTGAAAATAAATGAATGTTTTTAAACATTGTGTACCACTTTATTGACCATCTCTTAAGAGGTTGTAAAGACTTCTTTTAGTCCTTTCCAAAAATACAGTAATTTTGTCATATGAAGTTCTGAAAGTTTGGGAAAATCTGCTTTTTTTATGGGAATGCATGCATTAATGCAAATTGTAATGCCAGGCTCATGAGCCTATATTGTTTCATGCTTAGCCAAACACTTTAGTGTTTAAGAACAATGTGGCAGTGAACACAGAAATAGACAAGAAAGGAAGAAGTTATAAAAAGAAACAGTATTTAAGAAACAAACCATGTGTCTCGTGTCATTCACAAAGTAATGGATCCACTGTTTTAATGTCTGGTACTAAGCTAAATAATTATAACACACCCCAGTAAGCAATAAAGACACTATATCATTTTACATAAAAAATTAAAATATAGTAGTGTTTCAAATTGCTTCCTGCTATAATCATAAAACACATAATTATCTAGTAGGCATAAGTGAAGAAGTAGAGTGAGAACAGGGAAAAATATTTTTTGCTTGCATTTCTGTAGAATCTGGGGATTTCTAAAATCTATCATACTAATTGTCAGCATTCAAAAGAAAGCTTTTATTGTAAGACCTGCTGCTCAAATACACAGAAATGTCAGATTGGAAGTTAATTAGATTATCATAGTCTTTCATTTTTATCCTTTTATTTAAAAATGTTGGATCTGAATAAAGGGGCTTGTGGATATCATCATCATTATTATTATTGTTATTATTATTTATAGTTTTGTGTTTGGTTTGGGTGCTTTTTGAGTACCCTGGCCTCTTCTACAGCATAAATTTAGCTGGGAGTTTAAAATCTTGTGTTTGATCTCTCAGTCCATTGCCATGGAAATTAAGGGCATTCAAGAAAAGATTATTTTCTACTTTTGTCAACTGATTCAGAAGAGAGAAAAGATGGGGAAAAAACAACCCCAAACTTTGATGAACAAGGGGGTAGAAAAGATTTTTAGAAGTTTTGTGTTAAGGTGACTACTTTTCCTTCTTAAAAACATTATTGCACTTAAATTCCATATGTGATTTTGGTGCTAATTTATGTTGGTGTTAATTTATGTTAATTCTAACTATTTTTAATTATATTTTTAGTTTGAGCTGAATTTCAACATGAATTGTGCAATCATTTGTGGGTTTTAATACATGATCAAACTACTTTGCTAGTGCAATTAAGTGCTGGTTAGCATTTGAGTCAGCAGACTACTGTGTGGTAGAGCAGTGGAATAGGCTCCCCAGGGAGGTGGTTGAGGTCCCATCTCTGGAGATATTCAAGGTGAGGTTGGCCAAGGCTCTGAGCAGCCTGGTCTAGTTGAGGGTGTCCCTGCTCACTGCAGGGGAGCTGCACTAGATTCTATGATTCTATAATTCTATGAAATATTAATGATATGTAATGATGGGCTTTTACAATAACTAGCTGGGACTAGTGATGCTACATGAAGCCTTCAGCATTAAATGATGCCTGTTTCTCCCAAATTTCTTGATTACAACAACTTTGTGAATAGAATGGGTAATCATGAATAAGAACAAGCACTTTGTTCTTTAACTGCAGTAAAAATTTGCAGTAGCAAACAGTCATAAAGAAGCTGGAGAATTATAGAGAAAAAAATGCGTTTCAGAAATGTGAAGTACACAGCACTCACATGGGACATGATGCATGTCTAAAAGAATGCTCAGGAGTAATATGAGTGTGGAGAATTTGGTTGTACTTGGATGTCTATTTTTTGGTGGGTTTTTGTTTGGATTAGATTTGTTGTGATTAATGTTTTTGTTTGAGGTTTGTGTTTGTTTGTTTTGATGGTGAAGGTGCATGTCACAGAATGGAAACGGGCTTTGACTAGAAACCCCAGACCATGGGCAGTTTACACAGGTAAACTACTAGGAGATTTGTAGTTATCCCCAGATAAAGCAGCAAACATGCCAAATGAAATCTGTGAGCAGATCAAAACTTATGGAGAATAAACTTCCGATGGTGAATGCTGACCAGAACTGTGGTTGTGAAGACACTCTGAACCATTTCTCTATGGGCCTTCACTGGGATATCAGCAGCAGGTAGAAGAAATCTGTACAATTCCCAAGCAGACTTTGTTCAGTAAGCAGCTTAATTCCTGGGAAGTGCCTCTCTGTTTTTGAGGTCTCTTTCCCTCCCAGTTCTTTTTGTCATTGTGGATCCCTTTACCTATCCAGACAGGGAATTGCTGTGAATAAAAGGTCATAAAAGAAGGGAACCTAATTTACTCTGCCCACAAGAGATGCTTTGTGTAAATAAAGAGATAATGGAAAACTACCTTCTGTCCTGAAAAGTTAATGTGAATGACTCATGTGGTGGAGGCACAGCCAGGATTTGAAAGAAAATTGTGTGACAGTGACTAGTCTTTTCCTTCTGTAGAATGGCAGGGGCTACCATATATAATACTGAGGCTCCCTTTTTTTTTTTTTCCTTTTAGTTCTAAAAGTGAGTAGAACTTAATCCTTTGTAAACTGTCCTAATTAAGACTTGGAAAAGTGCTATATTTATTACTCTAATGCTTCTTTTTTTTCCTAAATTGAATGTATTATGTTTCAGACCCTACCCTAGATGTCTACCCCAAGGAATGTAAGTACGTGGGGAACTTGCAATGTCAGAGACAGTACTGTGTAGAAACCTGCTGCTTTTGTTTCATAATCTCAAGTATATTATTTCCTGCCTCTTTTTTTTATTCCATGAAGATACATAAAGGCTAAATGTAGCAGAAATTGAGCTTAGAGCAAGTTTCAAACATAAAAGCACAGATTTATAATAGGACTTGGCAAGTGGGTGTTATCTTTTATCCAGAGATCACAATCTACAATGTGTACTTTAGGGATTGCAGCCTTGCCTGGCTGAACAGGGGGGTTGGAGTTCTCCTTTGCCTTTCCTCTTTTTTAAAAAGTCCTCATTGGTTTGATTGCTTTTGACCAAAGGATACCTGTGTGAAAGTTCTTACTTTTTTTGGGGGAAAAAAAAAAGGGCACTTGAAGGTTGGTGGTTGTTTTGGTTTGGTTTTTTTTTGCTTGGTTGTGTTTTTTTTTAAATAAGGAAATTAACTTGCTGTTAAATCAGGTATAGAATGCACCTTCTTGTCTTACTCCTTCTATGAACATTAGGAGCACTGTATGCTTTATATACATATGAATAACAAGTTTGATGTAGCATCAGCAGCAAGCTGACATTTTTACATCAGTTAAGATGAGAATGTCACTATTAAAACTGTTTTATAGCTAGCAGGCACCCTATATTGTTTGCAAAGCAGCAGTTACTGTAACCCACACCTTTGGGAAGGGCTTTCATCTAGCTTTATGTTTGTAGTTCTGAGGTTACCTTGTGGAACTGAGGGGGTTTATTAGTAAGTAGCACAGTGTGCTGGGTATATGCCTCATTGTTTGGAAGGCTGCTGATGTTGAGCTGGGGAAAGAACTTGTGGTGAATTCTTGGCTCACAGCCATGATTTTAAAAAATCAAAATAACACATACGCTGTTCCCCTAACTGATGTTTCTAAGTTTTTAGCTTCTCTGTTTCCAACAGATTGCTTAGATGGAGACATTATCTGAACATTCTATTAGGTGTCCCATCCCCTGGTAGTTGCTGAAGAAACCTCTGACTTTCAGCAGGGAGGAGGAAAAGAGCAACTTGGCCTGTTCATAAGCTGGGATCAAAGGCAGGTCAGTTGTTGAAGGCCACGCACACTTGTCAAAGTGGAAATGGCTCGAGGTCTGCTGGAACTTGTTTCTCCTCCGAGGGAGACAGGGGAGCACTGATGTGGTGGATTTCTTGGCATAAGGATGAAGTTTTGTGAAGCTGCTCTGTGTTTGTAGCATGTACTGGGATAAATTATTTCACGGCCAATTATAACATGGCTAAAGAATTAATAATTTAAAGTTGTCAACACAAGTCTATTTTTCAGAGCTTGTTGCTATATTTTATTGGAATGCTGCCCCTGATAAAGGAGGTCAGACTTCATACCAATTGATGGCACACTGGATATTGATGCAAACTGCTGAAGAAATAAGAAGAAAATTGCTTCCTTTACCATGCATTGCAGTTGAATGTTAAGTGATCTGCAAAATTTTTTATAGCATTGTGTTTTTCAGGAGGAAACATTTCTCAGGATCTGAATTTAGGGTCCAGGCAGTGATTTAAATGCTATCTCAGCTGTTATCTTGCTATTTTAACATTATAAAAGTATTGTTTATTTCTAAAGACTTTTCAGCCTGTATTGTGCAATATTAGTTATGTTTGATATAGCATAATTGGGAGCCACAGTAGTTCTATGTAGTAGTGCCAATACAAATTTTTTTTTTGAGAAATCTCTTATAATTGCAAGTTGTTATTCCCATTAAACAATAGCTGTAAAGCAGTTTGGGTTTTTTTTAACCTGGAAGCCAGTCTACAAATGCACATAAATTCAGCAGGATGGAGCAAGTCTGAAGAAGCAGGAATAGTATAGTCAGGAAGGAGGTAAAAGTAGTGTTGCCTTCAGACCCAAGTGGTATTTGTGCAAATTTCTTATCTTTCTCCATCATTGTAGCTGTATGTTTTGTCCTCAGACCAAAATGAAGCCCCATATTTCTACTGTAGAATAGGCAAAGTCAGTGGGAAGCTGTAGCTCAATAGGTAGATCTTACCAGTGAGCAAATAGCATTTTTTTAGCTACAGGTTTTTCTTCTCATTGTAACAGTTGGTGCACTTTAAGCAGCACATTAACTACTCCAGGTGCAGTGGAGCACAGAATACTTTGATGCTCTTGTCTGAACTGTGATGAAATCCAACCTCTGCACATTGCTGCATTTGGGGAGAGAGATAAGAGTATCTCTGAGGTGGTATAGATGCTGTGCTGGATTTTTGAGGGATTTGAATGTCTCATGCCTATACTTCAGAAATTGTATCTTGGAAGATCATAAACTGGAGAGCACAAAAATTTTCCCTGTGTTCAATATCACACAAAAAAGTTAGCTGAAGGACAACTATGCAGAAGACAGCCTGGTGGTGGAATTTCATAGCAAAGTGTTTGGTGTCAGTGCTTTGAGGTGTAGGAGTACAGGCCTTTCTTTACTGATTTTTGAAAGCCAGATTATTTTCTTGATAGAGTTTGCAGCAACATAAACACAGTTGCATTGGCACTTCTGTGAAGAGGATTTCTAAATGCAGGAGCCATGGTGGGTGGCTGTGTGCAGTCAAGATCTCTATAGACTGTACCAAGTTGGAGGCCCGTGTAGCATTTGACCCTGAGTGTGGAAGGACAAAACAAGAATAGACCTTTACAAATTCCCATGGGAAAGAGAAATGGGAGATGTTTAATATTCCAAGTAAGTTTTTTGTTTAAGCAACAACCTTAGTTACAGCATCTCAGTTACTGCTACAAAATCCTTCCTTGTAAGTAAAACATCCTTGCTGGTGGACAGGGGGAATTGCTGGGCAGGGAGGAGCTGAAGGAAGGAGACTGAGGAAATAATTATGGGTACTTACTTGCAATTTTCACAACTAGAGCTTATAATTTGTTCTACTAGCACAATTTTTAAATATCAAACTTGGCATTCCAGAAGCAGTGCTTATTACATAGGTGGGTATCTCATGGTGCCTTTTTCAGGTGAGTGAAGACTTCAGAGTTGAGCTGAACCATGAACCTTGTATGTCCCTGCAATTATCCACATAAAAATTCCAATTAAACTCTATTTTGCATTATGCAAAATACTTTGTTGTTGTTGTTTTGTTTTATTCAGCAGTTCCTTATTCTGAGAGGAGTGTGATCTTTCAGAGCATGTTTTCAGCTGTTTTTGCAATATTGCTCTGCTTGGATGTTACCTTTCTTCAGGAACATGCCAGAGCTACAGAAGCTTAAATCTAAATGGCCACATACAGAGTAATAACTTTGGAACAGAATATAAATTGCTTGAGTTATAATGAATGATTGCTGCTCACTTGTAACAAATGAAACTCGAAGGCATAACACTAAACATTTTAAGAAGCAAATGTCTTACTGTTGTTTTTATTGTTTCCATTGAACACATGGAGAAAACACTGTGGTGGTTTTTTCCTGTGTGCACTGTGGTTGGCTGGCTGGCTGCTGTTAGGAGAATTGCAAAATGATTACAGGATGGGACAGAGGACTTCTCAGCCATAAATCTGTATCAGCACATGTGTAGCAAATGCTAAGGTTGATTTTTACTACCTATAGCTCTTAATGTAAGGATTACAGGGATCTCAACAGGGAAGATTCTGCATTTTGTACTGTGTTCAAAACTGGCCCTGATTTATGCACAAAAAGTAATTAAGGGTTTATAGGATATGATTGGACACAGTTTCCCAGAACTTTACAGCAGAGTGAATATATATTGTGTCTGTCAAGTGTAGCAGTAGGAAAGCTGTACAAACTGTGATAAGTAACAAGTAAACCATGGGGTTTTTGGTTTTGTTTTGGTTTTTTTTTACTGAATTCTATTAGTGTTTTTTGACTGCTCAGAAACTAATGTCTGGCATGCTTTATTGCTTAATTATATCCTGTTGGGTGATTTATAACACACACAACCTGGTCCTGGAAAGAAATGGTCTTTCAAAATTATAATGTGTTCTTCATCTTTATTAAATTTTGGGTGGTTTTGCAATGTAAGTATGGGCTGCTTTTGCTCCCCTCAGTTTGCCTTTGTTAAAAAAAAAAAAAAATTAAAAATTTTTAGTCTGGTTCTAATTTTAGATCTTCCCCTGTCAATTATTTCAAACCCTAAAAAACCTTGAACAAATTTAATTACAAATCTTTCTGTGACTGTTCACTTCCAACATACTTCTGTTATCTTTCCATCTATATCTTTATTAAGGGCAATTGCCCTGTAATTCCTTGCTTCTTGCTCCTCCTCAGTCATCATCTTAGAGGTGTAAAAATCTGTAACCCTTTCTCTTCTGAATCTTTTGAGAAGACTTTGAAAAACTATTGACATTAAGGGACAGCACATAAGCAGTTTCTGTTTAAAAAAAAAATCCCAAGACACACACCCCTCCCTGCAGACACACACACAAACACAAAACAAAAGCCACACAAACAAACAAAAAAATAACCCAAGCAAAAATCCAGCATCAAATCCAAACAAAAAGCTCCAAATCACCTTTTACTTAAATGCCAAGAGTCTTAATACCTTTAGCAGGATTTTGAATGGGATTTAGTAGCTTCATGTTTCTTAATTATGAACTGTTAGCTTGAGTGAGCTGTATTTTTGACAGCCTTAAGAAGAATATTGCAAGAAGTCATTGCAAAGCCCCTGGTTGAACACACTGCAGGGCTGTGACATCTCTTTTGTGTTGTTTATTATTGAATATCTCAGCCTTCCCTAACCGATCCTGTTTTTCACAGTGCAGGCAACTTTGATGTGGTCTTTGTTATAAAAAACAGAAGTACAGAATTTAATACAAAAGCTGTAGGATAGCTAAAAAAGCACCTTAGTGACTCTAAAGCCCCAAGTGTCTGAACTGGTTTTGAAATGTTTTTTCACAACGTTTGTCAGAATTTCTCTAGCGTTGGCTCTGATCATTGTAAAAATTCAGGTGGCGTTATCATTACATCCCAGCCGTGCAAATAAAAATGCCTGTAAGTATTCAAGTAGTCCCAGCAGAGTTGCTGGAATACAGCTGAACTCTGTTTGCATGCAAGGTTAAGACCAAAGAGACCACAGCTGTTGCTACTGATGTTGAAGGGTGTATTTGATGGACCAAGATAGGGATTCTGGAAGGGTAAAGCTTCATTTAGTATCCTGTCAGGATTGTCTGAATGACAGCTTATGTAAAGGAGAAAATACAGATAGGCCTAACAAAACAAAAGAAGCAAAGCTGGATACTAATATTAACTATTAGTTCCTAATCTGTTTTTCATGCTGCAGCATCAACACTTTGTTCTGGTCCCTGGCCATCCTTACATGCCAATCTGACAAGTTTGATCGTGGTTCTACTTTGCGCATTAAGTGGTAGCTGAAGTTAACTGAAATGGTGACAAATTGGTAGCATCTTCCATGAGATCTGTATTTTGAAATATTACTTTCTGAAAGTATCCTAACAGTCATTACCTTTTGAAGACAGTGGCCAGTATTTGGTAGACAGGAAAGAGCACACACAGCACGACCTAGGATGTCAAGAGAAGCTCACAGGATTTTTCTCTTGGCTTTCTTCCTGTGCTGCTTCTGCCAGAGAACAGAACATCTGTACTGAGGTTTTTATCAGAAGAGGAAGAGATGGGTGGTCTTCTCTGGGTATGCCAATATTTTCATTATATTGGTCTCATTTTATTTTCATGGTATTTCAGTCTTTTCTTTCAAGCCTCGAAGGGATAAAATACAGTTACAAGAACATAAAAGCTGAGAAATAAAATGACATGATGCCTAGCTTGTCAGAAATAAACATTTAGAGCATGCTTATTCTTTCCTCTCTGCCTCAAATTGCACAGCTCATTTTTAAAATGTCTTTTGAACTGTTATCCTTAAATTGGTTAAAGTAGCCCAGGTAAACTTGAAGCATCAATGTCAGACTTTAAGTGGACTGAGTGCTGGGAGGGAGACTCCCCTTCAGTCTGCCCAGCACCCATTACACAGCACCCCTTGTCCTTTCCACTGGATAATTGGAAAAGCAGTGCTGTTAGGCTACGGCCAGGAACATGGCAAAACCTGCTTCCCTGCTTCAGAGTGCCCCTGGCTTTATTGTGGGTTTGGAGCCTGCTTATCAGATCCAGCTGGTTAATAGGCTAATGAGTCTGTGAAGTGAGAATCAGGAGAACTAGCAAGCTGCTTCTGTTGTGGCAAGGGAGGAGGAAATAAGACCCAAGGGAAGGCTAAGCTTCCTGTGCTGGAGTCATGCCTGACTTGGATTACACATTTTAGTTCAACAGTCCTGTAGATCAGGCATAAGGTTCAGCAGGCTTGGTAGTTTCCGGCCCAGTAGAGTTCAAAAACAGAATGAAATTTCGTGTTATAGGGGTTGCATGATCCATAAAGGATGGAATGATAGTTTTCTAGACATAAAACCTAAGCAACCTTTTTAATATATACAGTTGTTACCGACTGGGTTGTTACTGATTTGGGTAAATTCAGATAATACTGGGCACAGAGAAAGACATTATATAAAGGGTTTTAACATTATGCTTTACACTGAGCGTCCCAATTTGTCTGCTTAAAGAGCAAAAAGAATGAAAATTGGGAAAGAAATATGGAACTTAATGAATATTTAGGCTTTTTAACTTATTTTGTTGGTTGACTGCTGAGAATTTTCTGCCTTAATCAGAGATCTGTAATTTGAGCCCACTGCACTTTTTTGTTACTTTGGAATATGGTTTATGGTCGTGCCTCGGACTGTATCGGTGTGAACAGGTCCACAGGGAGGAATCGGGTGTAGTCTGTTCAGAAGTGTTGACAGTTTTTGTGATGATGGCAGCTACAGAACTATCATGAGACAGGGCAGGCTTTCCTTATTTTCCCCCTTATTATCCCTTATAAAATACATGCTTGCCAGCACATCCTTTGTCCCTCTATTTTAAGTTTATAACAGTTGGGGAGCCACACATTGCTTCGTGATGTTTAGTATTCTTTGTTTCTTTTGTATAATGTACGTAACAGTTTTCTATGTGGCTTTGCATAATTTGCATGGCAGATTAGATGAGCACATAGTCCTCTGGCCACACCTTCCATGGTCTGTTGCTCTTGTCCAACAGATTTTTCTGATCTTCTTGGTCTCTGAAATACAGATGTCTTGCCTCACCACTACAGCCAGGTCTGGTGACTCCCCTCACTTTGCATCACCTAGTTCTCAGTGTTATATTTTCATTTATTTTTTCAGCATCTTCTGACCTGGACTCTTAAGGGAAAGGAGAAGAGAAAGGATGAGACTAGATCCAAGGCATAAATATAGGGTGTGCCCCTACTAACCACACCATATTTCAGGGTAACCTTATAAAGCCTGAAGGTTCGCAGATGCTTAGAAGGTTTCACTGTTAGCTAGAGAGAAGTTCTTAACCTGCGCACTGAAGTAAACTGTATAACATGATCATATTTTACTTAAGTATGATTAAATAATATGAATAGTTAAGCATGATTGCCATCCCTCAGGGATTTCTCTCTCACCTTCCTGTTCAGTTTATATCTGCCTGGCAGACATACATCATCTTGTTCAAACTTAGATGCACACGGGCAGTTTTAAAACTAGCTACCTTACGTGCTGGTAGAAGTATTGCCAAAGGAGCAGAGAGCTCTGCAAAAGCTGAAAAAGCTGCCTATGTAGCTGGGCAAGCTCAGAGGGGTCCCTGCCTGCACTGAGCTCAGTGCTGCCTCACCTCTGGTCCTTTGCTGCCAGTATAAAAATAGGATGTAGGCAAGCAACATCACATGCTTTCTGTGGCATGGATATCATCTGAGCTTTCAAATACAAATAAGCTGTTATTAATGCTTTATATGGAAACTAATAAGATAACCTTGAGACCCCCCAAAAAATCTCACAATCTTAATCTTTCACCCACAACATCAAATCCTGTCTTTTCTATCACAGCTACCCATATTTTGCTTCCACAAGAACTATCTTGTTTATTACTCGTTTGTTTGTTTATTGCATCTAATTACTATTTGCCCATTCTGAATTTTAAAATCAGGTGTTCTTAATGTACTGAGTGTTAGAATAGGTATTTTTAAGTATTGCCAGTATCTTTCCACTAAATTTTGTCTAGTTTGAAGGGCGGAAAGGACAATTGATGAGGAGAATGAAAATTGTGAATATATGCTAAACCAGAATTGCTTCAGAGCTAAGACTCTGAAAGACAAATCTGCTCTTCTGGTGACCTTATGGAATGCTTGCTCATTTATATGCAATAGTTAAAATTGAAGGAACATAGAAGCTGTATCTCAAAACATAACTGGTATGGAGCCTAAAGTAAATTATTTGCTAATTATAACAAAACAGGGAAAATGTTTCCATTTTGCTCTGCTGGTGAATGTTTTTTAGGATGTTTATTTGTGTTGGAAAATGTTCACGTTTGAAGCAATTTCACATTGCATGTAGATTTTACAAACAAGATGTGAAACTAGTTTCACTGCTCAAGAAATAATATTCAAGGATTAATTCTACAGTTTGTCATTGCCCCATTACACATTTGCAAATGCAGCAGTAAAGAAGCACTGATTTTCTGAGAATTTGCCCATGTGTAGTAAGCCCAAAGTAACAAATTTAGTGGAACAGAATTACAACCAATGGTAATTTATGGCTTTTTTTTCTTAAATTTATTCCTATTTTTTAAACCATTTAAATGGTTTAAAAATATGAAAATACTGCAGATTATTTGCTAATATGCTGTAAATTATCATGGTATACAACATTCACTAATGTTTATTCCAACGATATGATTTTTAGCTCATTTCCTTCCAATGTTAGGCAATTTAAAAATTATCTTCTCCATATTGCAGGAAGTAATAAATTTTTCTCATAAATAGCATAGGACTCCTCTTTGCTGTACCCAGTGCAAGTGTGAGGAGAGAGAAAAAAGCCAAACCTTGCTGTAAAGAATTTAGAAACTAAGATTAAAACAAGGGACTGACAGAGACAGAGGTCAAAATACAAAGAAATATGGGGCGTTGCTTGCTCTGCCAACTTAGCTTAATGGTTGTCATATTCTTTTGGAGGCATTGTGGTCAGGAAAGCTTTTCTATTTCTTCATGAGGCCTTAGCTTTGGTCCAGTTCCTCATGAAGAAATACAACAGGAGAAAGCATCCAGGAACTTGGATAACACTAGTACCTGCTTCACAGCTGTGGCCTGGTCAGAGATAAAGGTGTTACATAAAGATAGTGCATGACAACCTTCCATGTTTACATGAGCTGCACTAGATAAGCATTTGTGAAAGCAGAGCAGTGTAGAATGGAGGCTTTTGTTAGTTTGGAGGAGTTGTCCTCAGGGAAGAGGTGCAGGCCATCAAGCACTCAGGTGGCGTTTTTGCCACAAAAATGGGGCTGTCAGGGCAGCCTTCTATAGCCCCAGGTGCCTTCCTGGTTCCCTTCCACCTTCAACAGCAGTGACGGCAACTTCACCGTTTGTGATAAGCCTCAGCTGCCTCTGCCTGGCCCATTTTATATCTCCTAGGCCTTGAGAAAAGCACAGTGGTGCTGGGTTATGTGTGTGCAGTGAGGGCAGGCTGGTGCAATGCACCTTCATAAAACACTGATCTGATCCTTCTGACAAATTAGACTGGACCATCTCCATAGAGTCAGAATTGCTGTTTTCGTTGCCAGCTCACAGAGCTCTTGCAGTATCATCAGTGTTCAGCAGAAAAAGCAACACATGGAATAATTTCTAATGACTTTTTCTCAATTCCCAGTGGTTTTCTGGAAGAGGAGGTGGGTATGAGTGTTCATTCTTTTATTCCATTACACTTTGGTGTGTTAGCTGTTTCCTGTACATTTGTCTCTAATGTAGATCAGATTAAACACAATAGAAAAAAAAAAATAATAATAGCAAAACATGCCACTGTTTTAATATTAGAAAAACTTGGAATTGTTAACATTTAGTGAGAAATCCATCATTAAAACTACTGGTTTTGTCTTGAGAAATGTCATGCTAGACACTTCTCTATTTGTCTTTGACAGTGCTGATTACAACTTGTAATGTGTTCCTGACATTACTTGATAAATCAGACTCCCCTTTGAATCTCTGCAGTTTCTACCATGGACATTATGTATTTTTCTATTGTCAAACTGTAATGTATTACTGAAAATAAGTGCATTGAAATACAAATGCTGAAGCAGCTCTTTGTCCAGATTAAAAAAAAAAATAAAAATCATATATCTATGCAGTAGGATACATGTGCCTGAGATGCTGGGTCTTTTTCAGACCTAAGTTCTGGTTCAACATTCATATTTTCATGGTGCAGAGAAGTTTAGGGCATTGTCAGATTATCATGAGTAACTGTATAGAATGAATATTGACGTTTCTTTGTTATCTTGTGTGCTAGCCTATTAGCTGTAATTAAAACAAAAAACCAAACCCACAAACAAAAACCCATGAACACACCCTAAAAGCCAAACACAGTTTTATTTAATTTTTAAAGCAAGTCATTAATAAAATGTGAATGCAAGCACTAATTCTAGAGAATTCTACTGTTTTGAAAACTGACTGATTTGTGTTGGTGACAGCTCTCAAGATGAGTGCTGTGCAGAAGTTATACAAGTGCTTAGTGCTGTGGCTGATTGGCTAACATTGAAAAAGAAAGTTTGAACATCTTTCTCATATTTGGGTTTTTATTTTTTTTTCCTGAAAAGAAATATCGAGAATTTTGACGATTAATGCTCCTCAATTTTTAAAATTTTCCTGCCTGCTTCTGGTCACTCTTTGTTAACCCAGTAGTTTAAGAAGAAAACTCCTCACCTTCTATTTTATGTTCTCATAAAAATATAATGTGCGCCGTAGAGCTCCATTTTACTCAGAACTCTAAGACTCATTCTTGTAAATGTAATATATAGTCTTTGAGATATTTATATTCATAACTCCGGCTGCATTTTATTCTTTGTTTTGCTTGCATGGGTAAGAGTTGTGATGGATTCGTTCACCTTAGATGATATTTATTCCTTTTACTTCATTACACATAATCCACCTGTGCTAGATCTTAAGGTCTGTGTGCACTTTGTACTCTACTAGAGAGCTTATCAGCTTCTCTGCAGGCAGCTCAATTTGAATTTTAAAACTGAAAATGAATGAATTTGTGCTGCTTCTTGAGCTCCTGCTCAGAGCTACTCTTGCACCCTCCTATTGGTGTGATAACTGGAGGATATCAAGCTTTCAGGTTGTTGTTGATTTTGGCTGAAGGGTTTATGATTGCATTCTGATCAGCAGCTACTTCTACTCTTATTTTTTCTGTACTTCCCCCCTGCTCCCCCCCACCTTTTCCCCTTATGAGGAAGTCTGAGATTTGTTGGCTAGGATAAAGATGTCAGGAAGAACAAGAGCAATTGGTACTTTTAATTCTAGAGAGAATCAAAGTTCAGACCTAAACGTACAAATCGTGTACATGTAAATCATTCACTTCATTATAGTGCAAGCCAGATGTGAACTCATGCTTGGCTTCCAAATCCAGTAGGTATTTAAGAAGTATCTGAACATCACTGAAATTTCTTCTTGGTAGCCTATGTTTCTGAACCTTCTCTTCAGGCACACCTGAAGTCACGATAAAATCTGATTTTGAAAATCAAGTCAAATTCAATTTATGAATGCATAACATTTTAAACTTATCAGTGTACTGTAATCCACTCAAGCTAATCAGCATTAAAACATGGAAAAATTGTATATATTCTAGCATTCTACAGCATATAGTGGAGATGTACCTTTCCTGGTAAATGAGCTGTTTCCAGAAAGGAGTAATTAATCAAACCAGTACATACAATTCCTTAATATGATTATATCCTTTGCCTGACCTAGTTGTATGTAAAGTATATGACTTAATTGGACTCATTAGATTTTCTTGCCTGACAATAATATGTCCTGTTACACTGTCCTTATTAAGGAGTTGAGTTGTTTTTAAAATATATTTATATTCTAAGCAAACACTATTTATTTAGCCTGATCTTTAACTTCATAAGCTTAAAGCTACAAAGATATTAATAGAAGGTAGGTCATGATAGTGTGTTTTGGGGCAACTTTTTTGTTTGTTTTCCAAGGGTATCTAACTTGCCAGCTAATTGTCCAGCTCTTGGGTTTGTATCTTGAGGAACTGGAATGCTGGTACTTCCTTTTCTACTCTGATGGATTTCTTAGCCTTTAGACCTACAATCTAGTACCTGAGCTTCAAGCATTATCTTCATCATGTGGTTTGCTGTACCACTGATCCTCACTGCATGTCAGCCAAATAGGCCATTTATTAAGGTCATCCTTTTCTGTACAGACTCACAGAATAGTTGGAAGGGACCTTAAAACATCATCTAGTCCTCCTAGAGAATAAGGATGTAGAATTACACAGAATTATTGTTAAGGCTGTTATAGACCTTTGAGATCATCAAGTCCAGCCTAAGACCTGACACCATGACACCCAGCTGACCATGTCACTAAATGTCACATCCAGTCTTTCCTTAAAGAGGAACTTTCAGGTAGTTGTAGAGAGTGGTGAGGTCTATATTTCACTATATGAAAGGAGTGATGAGGATATATTTCACTAGATCAGGTTGCTCAAAGCCCAGTCTTGAACACTTCCCATAACTCATCAACTTTGTGTCTCACCACTCTTTCAATACTGGAAGAAGTATTTGTAAACTATTGCTCCTCTTATGGACTAGAGGATACCTTTCTTCCTGCAGAAATTTTAAGTAACATAAAGGAAGATGGTGTTGAACCAGAAACTCTTCTTTAGTCCCTTATTTTGATTTCTCTGGTCAAAAAAAAGACACTTTTATCAACTCTTAAGAGGCACTTCAAAAAATGATGGGCAAAGAGAGACAGTGAGAAGACAGAGCATAAGAAATGAAATGTGCATAGTTAGCATGAAGTTCTTTTCATAGCAACTTTTTGTATCTTGATGAAATACAGAGGTAGAGATAATTGCTTTTTTCTTTAAACTAGAAGCGATTTTAATTGTCAAAATAGTCTGTCCAATACATTTTGACACTGTAAAATTCAAGGCTTTATGTTTCCAGTTTTCTCAAATAACATCCATTATTCTTAAATACATTTTTATATTTATATTCTTTCTATTGATTCTTTAACACATCTAAAGCTGTATTAAATACAGATCAGTCTGTGACCTAAGCTACTTATCATGAAGGATAACTTAATTATGTTTTATTGGAATTAATGGAATTAACTATTTCCTTACCTGTACTTGCAGGAAAGGTAGAAGAAAGAAGACATTTCTTAACAATTATGATCAATTAGTTCTTACACAGACATGCTGCTTTTATTTCTTGACCCCAGATTTGAGCTACTATGGACATATTTTTGGGGTTTTATTTCTCTTAATTGGATTTGTTTTCTTGGTGCTTCAATAATGTCTTAGTGATTTAGCTGCAAGTAATAGATACCTTGTACTGGGTTTGTCTTTTACATTTCAATAAAATAAAAAGATGCAAAAGGATAGTTGAGAGATCATTTGGATTACATTCATGTTAGTGCCTAAAAGAGACTATATGTATGACATCTTTTTCATCGTTTAAGTTGCTAATGATTTGAAGGAATCTGCAGTAAGTGAAGGAACTTCATTAGCTTGTCAGTATAGCAGTGCTAAGTGATGGAACACCTTCCCTTCTGTACAGCTTAATTTTGTGGAGAAGATAAATTGCAGGGTGCATTTTGTCATGTTGTGTTTTCGTGTGAGTTGATTGTAATTATTGTTCATGGGGTTACTGAAGTTAATTTCTATATGGAAGAGACATGTAATTTTCCTAGCTATATAATGCAAAACATGTTCAACTGTCACTAATACATTTAAGTTTCATTAGAGTGAATTGTTTATCCTGATTAGACAGGACCATAGCAAGCCTGTAAGAAAAGCAGAGAGGTTATAGGATGAGCATGTTGCTATGCATTCTGCATTGACACGATTTTTTAATTTAAATATTCTTTGAAAGTGAAGAGAAAGATTAGGCTGATTTCTGCTTTTCCCAATGCACTCATGTTTATCACCTGAAGAGACAACACATGTTGTTTGCTGAATAAAGCAAACATCCTTATTTGGAGGATATTTGAGTAAAAATTATTTTTCCTTAGTTTTTCAAATTCTAGAGGGAAATACAACTTTGAAAAATACTTTAAGACCATAGGATTTTAAACATCTGTAACATTGTCCTTTAATTTTGCACAGTTTGTGCTTTTAGCTCTTGTTGGGTTGGTTTTTTTTGTGTGCATTGTCTTAAATTACCATAGTAAATTATAATAACAGAAGTGTTTTATCATATTTGAATGAAGAAAAGCCCTATATTTATCTTTAAAGAAAGGTTGCATATGCAAAGATGAGTAATTTATTTGACTGCTTTGTGTATGAACTATACAGTGTAATTGTCTACTTTGGGGAAAAGTTTAGAGTAAATAAGAGAATCTAATAACACCGATTCTGAATCCTGTTATGAAGCATTGTGACACTAGTTACCACTAATTTGACATAATGAAGAAGTGGTAGAGATATATTCTTTGTGTTTAAATTGTTAGCTATGCTTTGTTTTTAAGAGAAGAGGAAGGGAATTATCCCCTCTACAAAATTCAGTTACTTGCATGCCTATTGATTATGTATACAGTCTGCAGAGATTTTTCTTACAAAATTATGCTGTGCTCCTAAGTGCAAACATTGTTTCCTGGTGAATTAGTTTTTTTCTTCTTTTTTTTTTTTTTCTTTTATCCTCAAGTAACTGGAAGCTCTTCAGCTATAGCTTCAATGAGATAGTCATGCTGTTATCTATTACAGAGGTCAGTGTTGAGAGAAGCTTTCATGAAAAAAACAATTCTTTTCAACAGTGATGCCTAATTAATTGATTACATGCACCTAAATGATTCTCCATCCTGTCCATAGAGCACAGTGCATATCTAATCTTCCCAAGTTTCCTATTGATATCCATTAGGTCAGGTTTTCTTTCAAAGTGCCAACATTAGTAGTTCATGTTTAGTTACCAAGGCAGGGAGTTATTCCCATCAGGCATATCTCAGATTTGGAAAACTGCCATAATTACAGACACTTGCTTGTCTTCCAGTGCTTGAAAGAATGCCAGAATTAGATCTGCTTTTAATTATACAAAGGCTGCTGTGATTACTTGATCTTTTCAATAGCATATCCATGGTAGATTTCTACTTTAAAGTAGCATGGACTTTCTCCAAAGAGGAGGAGGTCTTACTAATCATTGTATTTCCTAATTTATCCATGCAGAGTAGCAATCTGTCCTTACCTCTGAGCAAAGATTTAGTGGTGAATGATTGACATGAAAGTTTCCATTATTGCAAGATTTCCTGGCTCTTCCAAAATACGCTACAAACTTTCACAGGAATTTAAAGCTCTGCTATATTTGTCCAGTGAGAACTGTGTATATTTTATGATGCATTACCTCTGCCATTTCATTAATATGGGGACTGAATCCCCCAAAATGTAGATTGAGTAAGATTCTACTGAGGTCCATTTTGGTGAAACTATATAAATGGATTTTGTTATGCAAGTTTGAAGGAAGCTTAAAACTGAAGTGCAACATCTGTTCTTAAATACATTTTCCATCTGCAGTCCAGTAAATAACACTGATTTCTGAATCTGTAAGATTATATAAGAGGGAAAATATTAGTAAACAGGTTGTTATTTCTTAGGTGTATATTCTCACACTTCTAAATTGCTTCTATTCTGCTGCTTCTTACAGTTTATTCTGACATTTAATGAAGAAAATTGCTTGTGGGATAATTAATTTTACACCTTTTTTTAATGGTAATATTGGGAAGTATGTTTCCAGTGGTCAAATAATACTCATAAAAAGCATCTGGGCTATGATGTGAGTTAAAATGGATCCTTGGTGGTGAAAAACAGGCTAAAGAATTTTCTATCCTCCTAAATATATACAGTAAACTTATTATGTAAAGAAATGTGTTGAAAAAGAAGTACTGAATTGTTATAGCCTCTTACAGTACAATTGGCCTAGAGATCTATATTAGGATTGGCAAGACAATTGTCTGAATGTGGCATTATCTTTTGACACACAGTAAACCCTTACACACATAGAAAGATATGAAGAAATGCTTAATTGCTTCCCTTGGATAGGGTGGGGGTTTTTTCTCTCAGAATATGACCATAATTAATGTACTCAACTAAATTGTCTTTATGTTTTCTGATGTAAGACTACAGGGAAGATAGGTATGGTATATTATATGGTATATTATATATATAGGTATATTGCCCTTAGAATGAGGAAAAAAGCAAAATATTTTAGAGAGCAAGTACTCAGGGATATATATTTTGTCTGCATCAAAAATGCAGGAACAGTATGATGTCCTTAAGCTTTCAAGAAAGGACATGACTCTTTGCAAGGAACCTTTGTTAAGGGAGTGGCTTTTTCCATTCTTCTGATAATCCTGTTGGAGTTGTAAGCCTTTGAAATACCACATCTCAGCAGAGACTTATTAATAACTCAAAGTCTAATTCCCTATAAATTTTGTCTGTGTTAACATGTTGCTGACCAGTACTGTAAGAGGGGGAGCAGATCTTTATTGCTGCCATTCTGGACTGTTAAAAGAAGCCTCCATCTGGATACTGGAACAGAGTAGGACACACAGGTGTGTGTGTGTGTGTGTGTGTGTGTGTGTGTGTGTGTGTGTCCCTGTGCTCTTCATCTTTTCATAGGCTGGTAGTTTCCTGGCGTCATGGCAAGGGAATGAGAAAGTAAAATGAAGTTGCAAAATGGGAAGAAAATTGGCAAGAAGTCCATATGAAGGAGAAAATGGAGACGGAAGGCTGTTTCAACAGAGGGTAGGTTGATTAGGATCTGGAAAGCAGCAGTGCAGAGGAACTGAGGGAAGGGGCTGAAAACAGCTGAGCAAGAGCCAAGGGAGCAGGGTCAGCTAAGAGAGAAAAAAGGTTATATTGCCAGGGCAGATAGCAAAAAAAGGGACTAGAAAGAGGAAGCTTGTGTGATAACTAGGGCCATTAAGGTTGGAGTATCTTTCATGAATGATGGCTAAGTTGTCAAGGGGCTGTGGAGTCACCATCCCTGGAGATACTCAACACCTGACAGTGCCCTGAGCACCCTCTTCTGTAGCTAAAGAGGTTGGTCTCGAAAATCTCCAGAGGTGGCTTCCAACTTCAGCTGTTGTATGGTTCTGCAAGTAGGGCAGACTGGAAAGGGAGCACTGTGATGAGAAGCCTGGAGTCAAAACAAAAGAGTCTATGTGGGAGAAATAATACTGGCAAGAAGAGTGAAGCCAGGGGAAAATTAGATGTGGGTCATGGAGAGCCTAGAGGATACATAAGAAAGGGTCAGATTTTGAGAAAGCTGAGAAGTGAGCCTGAAATGTAGTCCAGGATCACTACATGTCACTATTTTTTAGATGCCAGCATAAAACAGCAAAACTGACAACAAAGTGTGTCATCCCTCCAAAGTGATGTTCTGTGTCTCTGCACTAGGTTGTCAATCCCTCCCTGCTGCTCTGTTGCCTCAAAGCTGCAGGTGTCTCTGCTGGGGACGGGAAAGCTCAAAAGCTGCTTATGATTCTGGTGGATATCTGCATAATAGTACAAATTGTTCTGTGAAGGAAAAGAAGTTGTACACAAGTGTCAAAGTCAAGCCTTCATTAGTTAGGAAATGCCAGGTTTTGATTGCCAGTGCAATCTCATATTTATTCCTCTTCAGGGTACACGCCAGGATAATGTGCAATTGTCTCATTAGCAGTAATCTTTAGCTTATTCAGTAGAGAGGATGATTGTGCTCCAGGGTGTCTCGTAAAGAATCAGTTATTTAATAAAGGGGTCTCTTGGCAGTAAGACCCTTTCTGGATTTGTAGAAAGTTGGAACACATTGGCAAACAAAGCAAAACGCTTCAGAAAGAGGAAAAAAAATAATTTAAAATCCCTTTTTGATGAAAGAAATTGAACTCTGCTCTCAAAAACCTGGATTCTCTGAAAATTGTAGAGTGATTCTATGTAGGTCTTATTAAACCAGATATTTCACAAGTGGCCATTGATAGAATTTAATCTGGGCCCCTGCACTGTGGTCCCAGAGAGCAACCTACAGAGCTACTAATTTTTCTCAGCTATAACTGGAGTCAACAAGAATTTTACCCTGGAAAACATTTAGGAATAAGTAACACTACTGTATTTGTGATGGCCAGTAATATAGGGAGGTAGCTTTATTGGGGAAAATGATATAATTTATTAGACCCAGTGGTACACCTGGAAAAAAAAGCAAGCAAACTTCAGGGCACATGCTGAGAATGAATGGCTCTGTCAGCAGAACAGCCCTTGGACTGTGTGCAGCTCTCCAGACCACGCAAGAGGCATGGCTCAGCCTGTACCAGTGGTGGGGAAGGTGTACACTGGGGAGACAGGAGTTCTTGACATAGAAAAAATAACAATTTTGCTCTAGCATGTGCAACACACTATTGGTAGGGTTAGTTGTGTGCCTGCGTGACTTAAAAATGGGAAGATAATGCATAGTTACCTGCTTTGGCATATGGAAGGAAATAATAGGCAATAAGCACTTAAACATCAAATTCAGCTAATCATTAGTAAGATGTCTAAGCAGAGAATGCAGTTCAATTCTAAGCTCAGTAACTTTCTGAATTCACTTACACTTTTGTTTTTAACAATATGAAAAATTCCTATATGGTGATTGGTAATAAAAACTTTTACTTGAATTACTTGCATGTACTCTAAGTGTATTTAAATTGAACCTTTGGCTCTATCTGTGCCACACTAATTTTTGCCAATATCTTCCCTGAATTTCCAGATTCAGGCTAGTTTTTTTTTTTCTCATTTTGAATTAGTGTTCAGACCATTGCCTTTTTCTCTTTCTCAGCTGCCTCTGAGCATTCATAGTCCTTGGCAGAGTGCCCAGCAGTGCTTGTCCTCTCCAAATACCATTCCCATGCTTTTAAAGTGACACTTGCTTGAGAAAAAGGGAAAACTACTATCAAAATAAATGGTAAGATCAATACAGACATAGCTAGAAACCTTGAGCCCATAGCTCTTGCTGATATATTTTTGATACCCGATGAAATCCTCTTAATTTTTTTAAATCCTTGCTGAAAAAGTCAAAGTGTGTGACTTCAATTTAGTTCTCATTTCTCTAGACAAAGTTAGATGTTTTAGCAAGTTGTGTTTACATTGGGAAGCTCGAGCAATGGGGAGAAACAGTTCTGGTCTGGGACTATGATTTACACACAGACATCCCTTCAACATTCTTTAAGTTACTTGCTGTCCTCTTTATTAATTGCATCATTTGAGTTAATCATAAGTGATTCAAATAAAGTGTAGTTAATTTTATCTTAATTTCTATAGAGACATCATTTGCATATCTGAAGACATTTTTGGAGGTATGTGAGGTTTCTACAGCATACACAGCAACAGCATCTGCATGCTTAATAGCCCAAGCTGTGAGGCATTACCCAGCCCTTTTGGGGGCTCCAAACCCCATTCCCAACTCCCCTAACACCTTTATATAACCACTGGTAGCTTCTTGTTTACTTTTTTCAGTGACAGCATTCCCCATCCTGATTTTTCCCAATCCCTTTCTTCTTCCTTGGGACCTATACTATTTAATATCTTTATCAGTGATATTGACAGTGGGATGGAGGCACCATCAGCAAGGTCGCAGAAGACACCAAGCTGAGTGGAGCTGTTGAAAAGCTGGAGGGATGGGATGTCATCCAGAGGGACCTGGATAGGCTGGAGAGCTGGGCCCAGGGGAACCTCATGAGGTTCAACAAGAGTAACGCAGAGTCCTGCACCTGGGTCAGAACAACCCTCACTATCAATCCAGGCTGGGAGATGAGGTGCTGGAAAGCAGCTCTGCAGA
>JANHGL010003058.1:0-11373 GCA_024611195.1 Ceyx melanurus | reverse complement strand
GTGGGGGAAACTCAATTCGCGGGGGCCCACTTTTTTGGGGGGGGGGAAAGGGGGGGGGGGGGGGGGGGGTGGAGGAAGAATCTGCCCACCCTTACGAGGTGGGACATGCCTCCAAGCCTCCCCCTCTACCAAAAAAAAGACTTTTTTTGTGTTATGTCTTTTGTATTACAGCAATCTCCTGGGATTTCACTGTAAACAAAATTAAAAAAAAAAAAAAGAATAAAGTAGTAACAGGGAATTAGGGAATTATGAGATCCTTCTGGAGCATGAAAAGAAACCATGACAATGAAAAAGATTAAACCTCACATGCTCCCTGCCTAAAGCTTAGGCAGCACAGAGAACATACTGGGAAGTCCAGAAGCCAGGGATATCTTGGAAAGAATGCATCGATATTATTGTTGTCTTCCTTTTTTTAAATGATGTAATGCAGGACACTTCAGAAGGATCTGAAGGGCTGTACTTTGATGGCGATGAGCAGCAATATAAAAATAGAACTGGGTAGCCTTAAAAAAGAGTGATAAGAACACAGTGACTTTATATGAAATTAGCTTTCCTTGACTTTTGAGCTCAAACCATCCGCTGCTGACTGGTAAATAATTTCTATGTCACAGTTTGTTGATTTATGGATATCATCACTGCATTCATAAAAATTGAAAATGGTCAAAAGGAGAAAACAGACTGAAGAGGCACAAATAGTAATTTTCACCATAAACATAAAAAATGCAATGATTTGGAAAAAAAATAGTTAATTGAGAAAGGCATATTGTTAATTAAAAAATGATGCTTGAAAAATTTGTCTTCAGAAGGTCTCACTTAATCATCCTGCTTAACCCAGCTGTGTTTCATCTGAGTGTACCCTCATCAAAATGACAATATTTTGCCACGTTCTGTTAATTCTGCTACTGATGATTGTGTCACTGGCAGTGCTGGTTGCCAGGTGGGCTATTTTTATGGTATTCCTACAATGTCTGCGGTATTTCTGGCAACTTTCCATAAGAGCTCTCAATCCCGAGGTACAAGAAATCCAAAAAGCAGGAAAGAAACCAGCACGGCTGAGTTGAGACCTTCTGGTCAAATTACAGGGTAAGGAGAAAATGCATAGACAGTGGAAGCAGGGACTGGTATCCTGGGAAGAGTATAGGGACACTGCCTGGTTGTGCAGGAATGGGGTCAGGAAGGCAAAGGCTGAACTTGTCAAGGAATGCAAATAATAATAAGGGCTTCTACAGGTATGTTAGCCAGAAAAATGTCAAAGAAAGTGTACACCCACCAAAGAACACAACTGGCAAGCTGGTTACAACAGATGAGATGGCTGAGGAACTCAACAACCATTTTGCCTCAGTCCTTACTGCCAATCTCTCTTCCCACACCTTGTCAAGTGGATGGACTGCAAGACATGGACCACATGAGCAAAGTCCCTCCCACTGAGACGATCGGGTTTGTTACCACCTTTTGAATTTGAACATACACAAGTCTATGGGACCTCACAAGATACATCCCAGAGTCCTGAGGGAAATGTCTGATGTAGCTGCCAAGCCATTCTCCATTATATTTGAAAAGTCTTGGCAGTCAGGCAAAGTCCCTGATGACTGGAAAAAAGAGAAACATTGCACCCATTTTTAAAAAGAGTAGAAAGGAGGACCCTGGGAACTACAGACCTGTCAGCCTCACCTCTGTGACTAAGAAGATCATGGAGCAGATTCTTCTAGAAGGCCTGATAAGGCACATGGAGGACAGGGAGGTGGTGAGAGACAGTCAGCATGGTTTCACTAAGGGCAAGTCCTTCCTAACCACCATCGTGGCCTTCTATGATGGAATGACTACATCAGTGGGCAGTGGAAGAGCTCTGGATGTCATCTGTCTGGACTTCAGCAAGGCTTTTGACACAGTGCCTCACACAAGCCTTCTCTCTAAATTGGAGATGTATGGATTTGATGGGTGTATTGTTCAGTGGATGAGGAATTGGCTGGATTGTCACATCCAGAGGATAGTGATCAATGGCTCAATGTCCAGATGGAGAACAGTGACTAGTGATGCTCCTCAGGTGTCCATACTGGGACCTGCTAGTTTCTGCTAGTTAGCCCTTCTTTTCTGAGATGGAAGCAATGGGCAGTGATGCATATCAGAGAACGTACTAATCTCTCTTTAAGGGAAAATCAGATTTATGAAAATTTATGCCGTATTGAACTAAATAAATCAAAACTATTTGGAAGGGATTATGTTACCTTGCATACAGTGGCTTGTATTCCTTAAAAGTAAAAAAAACCCCACCTGTCCCAGCAAAATATACTAAAACCATGTCTCCTGCTGTATTTTAACTACAAAGCTACACGTCTCACAAGTGGGGGTGATGTATATCATAGCGTATATTGAGAAAGTTAATAGAGTTGAAGTGTTCTAAGAGGCAGTTCTGAAGATAACACCTGTACTGGAAGGGAAGAGGAACAAGGGTCTGAATCTGTAGTTCAAAGCCCAGACTAACAGACTGCTAGTTTCATGTAAAGTCTACAGAGCTAGGAGGCATGATGGCATAGTGTTTGTACACTTCTTGTTCTCACCAGGGAAGTCCTAAAGCAACAGCTAAGCAAATCAGTGAACATCAAACTAAGAACACAGGAAGCTTTGGGTTTCCCATTCCCTTTGTATATATATCAAGAATCCAGTTTTCTGCTGAAGGTAGGAAATTGAATTAAGAGCAAGCTCTACTATTACCATAACTCTTAGTTCATGGTAACAGTAGTGAATTCAGGCTCACAATATTTCTGTTAAATGCTAAATATTCTTATATTCCACATGGGGAAACTCATGAAGACATCTATTACCCAGAGATAAGCAAGAAATTCACAAAAAATCTGGAAACAGACAGCAAGGCTTTAGCAAACAGATTGCCTATGACTTCGCAGAGGATGCTTTGTACTAGACATAACTGGGAGGGTTTTAGTAGCAGGGGCCTACAGGGATGATGATGTGTTTGGAAGCCATGAAATGCCCCATGCTAGTGACAGCTACTTACAGCTACCCCTGAAACCACTGTATATAACCCATGTGTCAAAATTCTATCAGTCAGAGAAGCACATGTTGCCTTTGCTCACAGATATTTATGAAAGCAGCAGATGCTAAGAAGAGATGGGAGACATACTTCTGGGGGTAATTTCTCTTTGACAGAGCAAGCACACCCCTGAGGGGACTGTGTGTGATAGGCAACATACATCAGAGCAGGGACACCATGAACAGACTGTGTCCCATGGTAAAACCATGCTACATTAGAGGAAAACAAGAAGCAAGAACAGGTACAGATATCCCTGGTCTCCTGCATTTACCCACACCTCCACAAAGGGATCAGGAGTAGCTGAGTGAAATGTGTAGCAAAAGAAGGGTGAGCTGAAATGAAAATGGGGAAAGATAATGTTTTTTTACTGAATTACAGCCTTGGGAAGATAGGCATTTCTTCAACAAATGTTCTGTATGTTTTTTTTGGTTTTTTTTCTCCTCAATACCCAGATCTGTAATCAAAAATTTACTTAACTGGCAATAAATTAAGTAAAATTCCACAAACCAAGACTGTTTGCTCATGATAGGTTTATAAATTACTCTGACATATTCCTTAAGTCCTACATACAAGGAAATTCTTTAGAGAAAAGGTTTCACAGGAAGGAAGTAGAGGGGCATTACTGCAGCTGGGCTGATTTTTAAACAGTAAGTTATGGTGCTGAGGTAGGTGCATTAAGATTTTCACTAAAAAGCATGTTTAAATGAAGTGTTGAAAGCACTCTACACAAGCAGTTGCCTACATAGGGTAGGGTTGGGGTGACTGTAATAAGCATTACTCCACTAGTCAGTTTTGGCTGTGGGAAGAGGCTCAGTAGAGAATTAAGTTCACACAGGGAGCCAGAACAAAGCAGATGATACACTTAAAAATTCAAACTGTAGTTTATTTCCTGATAGCCTCCCCATGGAAGCATGCCTCATAAGTCACCAGAGAGCTCTCATGGTGCAGACTGCCTTGTCTGCTTGTTAGTTACAGGGAAGGGTAGATATGATTTCAGACTTCTTCTTTTCTCCCAGAGTAATCAATTGGACATACTCTTTTTTTTTTTTTTTCTCAGGACCACCTACAGGGTCAGTAATTTTGCCAGCTCCCTTTTTTTTTTTTTTTGTCCCCACTTAAACCAGCTCTACAAAACACTTGGTAATCTGTCAAATTAACATAGTGAAGGAGATCAGAAAAGATACAGAGCATTTTAAGATATAGGCCCCTCATTTATTTCAGAAAGGACATTAAACAACTCCTGAATGGGAGGGGGAATCCTATTTGACTCATTTTCTACATTTAATTTTATAACTGCTGTACTGGGCTGCAAAAGGCTGATAAAATCTCTTTTAAACAAAGGGTATAAATTTTGCAGGCTAGTATTATTATTCATCTACTGCCTTCCTCTCCAAATATTCCTCCTTCTTTAACTTGTTTGATATAACTGTTGCCTTCTTGCTTATTAAAGCATATAGCAGTCTAGTTATGGAATTAACTCTTAGCCCATTTTCTAATTCAGGGAGATAATGTGGGCTCATTTCCTGCCATGGTGAACCTGTCAGGGCACAGGCTGTTCACAACTATTGCATTAAAACTCAGTATTATTTGTAATGTCTGCTTTTGTTTCGCAACTCCTTCCCTTCTCTCTGCCCAGCTGAAGACAAACATACAGACATGGTTTTTACTGCATTTCCACACTGCTGGCACTCACCCAAGTCAAGGACAGAAAGGTAGAAGCAGGTGGAACTTTGTTATTTTGCTGACATGGTACCTCCTCTGTGCAGGTGAAACATTTTTCTGGGAGGCCCTGCATCCCAGCAAAGTTAATAATCCTGTATCATATGATGTTCTTAAGGGAAATTTTGTGTAAAGAGTGAATGCTGGAATGAAAGGGGAAATATTATACCAGTTGGAGCACGTCCCTAGCTTTCTCTGCTGCTGGACTTAGGACTCTTCCTGCACTATCTGGCCCAAATCCTTTGTCTGCCTGTTTAGTGTGCGAATATTACTAACCACCAACTGCAGTTTTGAATCACAGAAATCAATTTTTTGTTATTTAATTTTTGTGAGCATATTTTCATTCTTTCTGTATTTCAAAGCAAGCAAGTATCTTGTAACAGCCTTAGGACAGCCTCTCTTCCTACCTCTGAGCCATCTAACACATCTTCAGCCTTTAACAGCTACAGCTAACCTAGGGTCACTAGTTTGGCAGGGAAGTTCTCTTTTTCAGGGCTTCCTTCAATGTCTTAGGATACTTTTAGATGGCATATTAAGTTCTGCCTAGAATGAAACCATAGATACACTGCAAGTTATCTACGCATGCCATACCCAAGGGTCTTTCAAAAGGCCTTGTGAACTGCTGAAAAGATCATCCATTTTGTGTCACTTCACAGGACCTACTTCAATTAATATAAGTGTATTTATGTACCACACCTGCAACAGCTTTCATTCCTGTAGAAACACATGCAAACACCACTTTGCCACACTTTTCAGAATGCTATACACCTCCTTACCATGTATGTGTATTTATGTGGAACAACTGAAAACTGAACATGGTTCCAGGCAACTGCCTTGGTGACACTGATTTGAATAGGTTTTGGACTACATGATACCCATAGGTGTCAGACAACCTCATCTGTTCTGTGAATCTGGCTGGAAAGAAAATCCAACTGGTTCTAGCACTTCATCAGTAAACTGTACAACACAGTATCTTCCAAAATCTGACTCATAGAGAAATGCTGCCCTGATCCCTGTTAAATCACTGAATCACAGCTAAAGCTGGCTAAAGGCCCACAGTGAGGGTTTGTGCATAAACTGCTTTCTGAATTGCACCTTTTCTTTCTCTGCCTACACTTCTATTTTATTTTATTTTCATGCAACAGTAAAAGTGTTTCAATTTCTGGAGCCTTACTTTTGAAAACAATTATTTTATTTTTGAACTATTTCAGTCCAAAAGGAAGTGTCTGGTTTTGTTACTCTGCTAATTGAATCTCCATCTCACCTTAGCTGTCTCACTTGAATTCAGAATGTGCTCTGGGTCTAACACATTCAATACCTTCACAAACACCTACTTAAAGATTAAAAAAGCCCAATACTATTCACCTTTATACAGACCACTGCTCGCTTTACATGCATTCAAGTGACTTCTGTGAGTACCATGATGTTACTGACCAATGAAAAAAGACCAAAAATTACATATAACATATATAAAATGAATAGCATTATATATAACAAATACAGGAAGAAGCAGAAGACAAATGAACTTCTGTTTTCAAATAGCAGCATTCCCCACCTTGTATTTTCCCGTACAAAATACATTGAACTTTTTCTTTCTATTGATCCTACTGATTATCTCACAAATACTGCAGCAGATGGAATGGGTCTATGGACAGAGGCAAGAGTTCATCCCTTTAAATTGCTTGTGTTCAATCATGGACCTTACTGTCAGTGGAAATCCACTGCAACAAGTGTGGGAAAGGCTCAGTTAATGGAGGATGAAAAGTTCCTAGAGCTTTTACCCAGATCCCACACTTACCAAAGGCTCTAGTTCTTTGCGGTCTATAAGGTTGAGTTCTGTCACAAAGTAATAAAAATGTTTGTAACAGGTATTGACATGGGCTTCAGCCCCCATAAGCATGATACGGTCAAAGTGATGGATGTAGACGTGAACAAACACCCGAAAAAGCCGGCAGAGTATCTTCTTGCAGATCTGGAGGAAATTTTTTGGAAAGGGAACACCTGTGAATAGAGAAGACAACATCATAATAACTATTCTGTTATCCTCCCAAGGCAATAGCTTTGGAGCAAAGTGTGAGGTTGCAACTGCAAAGTAGGTTACGACTTCCTAGACCTACTGTCCAATACAGAGGACCACTTAATGCATACATTTTTGTGACCACTAGCACCAAAGATAACCAAATACTTAAGTAACTAATGGATCAAGAAGACAGGTGACTCAGGGGTCCTTTTCCCCTGAGTAATTTAATAGAGGAACATCCATTATTGTAATGCTCAGAAATGAGATTTTCACTGCAGTGCACTGTGTCTCATTAACACCAATGGCTTTACATCCTGATATAACTGTTCTTCATACTGATAAATGTAGACCTCATCCAAGAAGTGCAGACACTCTCCTGCTCATCTTATTCAACAGTGGCATTTCACAGAATCAAATTTAATAACAGATTTTAAATAACTGACTGAAGGACCAACCCCTTTGCTTTCACCTTCCTACCAAATATACATACCAACCTGATTGCTTTTTTAATTAAAAAAACCTTTTTTTTAATTGATGTTTTAGTCAGATTTCAACTACCTAACTGTAGTTATTGCTTATTAAAAAAAAAAAACTAACAAAAAAACCCCCAAAAACCTCATAACTAACCAGTCCCACACTCCCTAAAAGCCCATCTCATGCTCTCAACAAGAAAATAATTAATTGTTTGCAGAAATAAGATGAATATATTACATTAACACTGTTGGAAACTTCCTCATTTTCAAATTTTAGTCTCCTGTTACAAACTGGTCAGCACTCATAAGAATTGTGAATGAATGCACAAATTGCCCAGTTCTTCACTGAGGGGCATGTGAAGACATACAGTGAGAATTTCCATACTGAAAACAGATTCTTGATTACAGATTACATAGATTATCTACTGTGGCTATAACCACAAGTCCCATCAAAATATACATGCACCTTGTTTTAGACTCCCTGGCCAAGGAGCTAGGTTGGGCTGTGAACACGTGCCTGGTCGCATGTGAGTGGGTAAGTGCCCTCCTCAACCCTGAACTACCTCTACATTTACCATTGATGAGGTGCAGGTAATGTGAGAAAGTGCCTTTCATGGCCTGTATGGGGTTAATCAGAGACAAATAATTTTCATATAATTTTAAGCAGCTTCTGAAGCACAGTGTCACCCTTCTTACTCCTGATGTACAAACTAGGGATCAAAGAAATAGCCACATCTATCAAAACATAACTACTTCATTTGCTTTTGGTTGTTACATCTATTCATCTCAATGCTAGAACTAATATCAAAGGTCACAAAGGAGAAGGCCTAAAAGCTTGAGCCGTTGTCTCAATAACTGAGACATTGCTAAACTACAGAAATGATGATAAGCACAGCATTCTTGGCAATTTTTCAATCAAAACTCCCTGAAATTAGGAAACACCTGGATTATGACAAATGATTTCTGTTATCCAAGGGCAAAATAATTACAGCCTGTCAAAAACTACAACAGAAGCCCCAGTTAGCTGTTTATTAACCAGGGGGCTGACATTTCAGCCATCAAAGCATGGCTAAATTCAGCTATGATTCCAGCAGCAGCCTGCTTTACACTTTTGTGAAAGCAACTAAAACCAAAATTTTAAAAATATACCCAAGAAAATGTTAAGTCTTAAAAAGGGGGGGAATAGCTGTCACTTGTCTCAGCAGGCTGGTTCACTGAAATAAATTCTTGAAGGCATTGTATTTTCTGATCCAGAATAGTAAAGTCTCAAAATGGAGAATAATTAGGTTTTTCTTTCAAAAGCTGACCTACACTTGTGACTGAAGAATATAAATAACACAGAAGAACAACTGGTGTAGAACAGCTTATAATAACATTATAACATAATAACATTACAGTATTCCTGCTGTTCCTCACCTGCATTGTTTTCAGACAGGCTATGTAGTTTCATTTGCTGTTGTGGAACTTCTCCAGTTTTGCAAAGCTATTTCTGTTGCTTTCAAATAAGCAGGGAAACATTGCTGCTACCACAGATTTATCACCTTGGTACAGTAGAATCCTTCACGTCTTGCTAAATTGCCTTCCTGCAAAATTGTCACATTGTCCTAAATAGTTAAAAAGTGCCTCCTGAAGGCAACTGGTAGCTGTGCAGTGAGCAGGACATCTCAGCCTTGGAGAGCCTGCCAGCCAGTCAGAGCCTGGAGTCTCTGTCCAGAGAGAGAAGTCTCAAAAGCTGGTCAGCCTCAAGGTACAGATAAGCATAAGAAGGCAGCTGCAGCACTAGTTTAAACATACACTCTGATGCTTTTTGTGTTTAAAATTAAGACAAAAAAATGGTAGAAATGCAGTCTTGAAAGGAAAAAAAAATCTAGTACAAAATAATAGATTCTAATCTCAGTTGCAATTGAATGAATCCAAAGTGATGCCATCAAAATTCTAAAAGTCTGAATGAAATAATTCTAGATTTACATTCTGAGGTCAGAATTTGGCCTGATGTTTTGTTTCCACTGCCACTGCTATAGTTATAAATAAATTAGCCATAGAAGATGAACACTACAAGTGTCTTTTTGGAATGGACAAGCTTAGATTTAGATCCTTGACTTGTTACAGAGTCTGTTTTCTGTCCTTTCTCTTGTCCCCTTCAAGAATTCATTTAACAAGCAGTCTAGGTTTAATAACTGTAATCAAAAATGGAGAAGAAGAGAAAGGGGCGGGGGGGGGGGAAAAGCCTAAGTATTTATTTAAATTTTGTTTTTTTTTTCACAGTGAAAACAATTTCCAAAAAGAAAGGAGATTGCCTTACTATCTGCAAAATGATACTGTAAAGAGACAGAATGCAAACCCATCAAATTGGATTGTTGACTTATGGTTATCAAGTGACACAGATATAAAAAGAAGAAATCATCTTTGGGGGTTTGTGTTGTTTTGGGTATTTAGGTGTTTTTTTCTTCTAGTAAGTATGGTTGGACTCGGTGATCCAGGAGGTCATTTCCAACTATTCTGTGATTTTGTGATTCTGTAAATGTTTAAGATAGCTGCTACTTGCTGAAAAAAGTATTTCTGCATGACTGAACAGGCAGCCTTGATTTGTCTATATGCTGAGCCCCAGCGCTGCTGTAGGAGAAGAAAGAAATAGAAAGACCTTTTTATTTCTCTGGTGCTCAAAACCTCAGAGTTCTCCATTACATCCCAAGAATGTGCAAGAAGCTTTCAAATGTTCCAATCACACCGTAGAAGCTCCTTTAACTCAGGATTATATGCACAATTGGAAAACAATCAGGAATAGATGGGTATGGTATAACCAGTACGAAACATGGCTAGCATGTCTGTACCTTTACCTCTGGAGTGTGTGCTGTATGTGTCAGGGCTGTACTTTTCTGCAGCCTCCTCCTGCAGAAAAGCTGCACCCTGGCAGCAGAGGCACCACAGAAGTTTAAGGGAACAACCACGGCACTGCCTCTGTGCCCCCATAATTCCCTTGACCTTTTTGATTCCGTTTACTTGCTAAAAAAAGGCTACTGCTCACATAAGCAGGACTTCCATAAACTCCACATCTTAACTTGCATGATTCATTTATCAAGTTCTTTACCATCAGTAAATGGAGGGATTTTCCCCTTCTTTTTGGAAACAGCCTTATAAACAACCACAGCTCTCTGTAGGCTGTTGATTTAATATCAGCTCCCTTGCCAGATCAAGCATCCAGATCTAATCTATCCATCACCACAAAGACTTACAGCACACTGCTTACAAAGCAAGTAATGCCATTGATTTGTTGTTTTATTTCTTTGACTATCTCACGTACATGACAACAGCAGAAAGTGTCATGGCCCTCCTCCCATGACACTCACTCCTCAAGAACAGCTGCTATCTGGCCAAAGGGCTGGTCACAATAACAAGAAAAAGTATGCTAACCATCTTGCACAGTGATTACCAGTAAGTTAATGGTCTGTTTATTTAAAACATAGGGCGTTTAATTACATGATGAAAATCGTAATTTAAACCCTGTTGATATAAAACCTATTCTTTGTATGATGCAAAAATATGGTGATATAAGACACAGAGAGACAAAGAAACTAAGTGGGGATAAAGGAAGGTAACTAAAGGTCTGCAATGAATGCAATAGACGAATATATGTCTCGTTTTATATATTGCAATCTTGAATCTTCCTCCTTCAGTATGTAACACAGTCGCCCCTGAAGTAGGTCATTTGCACAGGTCAGAGAGCAAACAGAAGAAAAGTCATAGAATCATAGAATCATTTGGTTGGAAGAGACCTTTAAGATCATCAGTCCAACCGTTCACCCTGCACTGCCAGGGTCCCTAAACCATGTCCCCCAGCACCACATCCACACGATTTTTAAACACTTCCAGGGATGGGGACTCCACCATGTCCCTGGGCAGTCTATTCCAATGCCTAACCACTCTCTCTGTAAATACATTTTTCCTGAGATCTAACCTAAATTTGCTTTGGCACAACTTGAAGCCACTGTCCCTCGTCCTGTCATTTTTAACTTGGGAGAAGAGGTCGACCCCCATCTCCCTACAACTTCCCTTCAGGTAGTTGTAGAGAGCAATAAGGTCCCCCCTGAGCCTCCTCTTCTCCAGACTAAACA
>JANHGL010003056.1:0-14423 GCA_024611195.1 Ceyx melanurus | reverse complement strand
GGAGCAGGGACACCCTCAACTAGCCCAGGCTGCTCAGAGCCTTGGCCAACCTCCCCTGCAATAGCTCCAGGGATGGGTCCTCAACCACCTCCCTGGGGAGCCTGTGCCACTGAGCCACTACCCTCAAGGGAATTTCTTCCTGATATGAATAGAAAATGTATCTTGTGCCCTTAACCAAAGAAGTCTTCTGTGTCTCTTGGAGAGCAAGATCAGCATCCCCTTTTCAGCCTGGGCAAGTCCCTAGTGATGTCAGGTGTGTCCCCCATGCTCAGGCTTTACAGTGACCTGTGTGTCCCCAGCCTGCTCTGTCTGATGCAACTCTGTGGCTGGTTGCATCGTGGGGCAGATTAGGACAGAGATTTGGCTGTAAATCCCACCAAAAAAAAAAAACCCAACTCAACTCAGTCATGGCCCAGCCCTATAGCAGTGGGTTTATATCCCTGGCTGGTGCCTCACCCCTCAGGTGGTTTGTACAAAGCAGGCTGTTGTTCACTGAGATTTAATGTTCATTGTCTTCTCCGGGATGTTTCACCACCGCTGCAATTCCCATGCCAAACACCAAGTCCCACTCTGAATGCAATTTGTGGGCATGCTTTAATGAAGTTTCACAGCACTGCTTGCAGGGAAGTATTTGATGCCTGCAGTGTTGTGCAGGCAGCAGCCTCATCTGGAGGGTCAGCAGCAGTATGGGAACACAAGTGTTTTTGTTCCGCGCTTCTGCTCAGCAAATCTTTCTTGCTCTTTAATGTGACCTGTTGCATCTGAAATTAATTTCCAACATGCATTTGCTCACAAAGTAGCATTCTTCACACCAGAAATCCATAACAGTAGAAGAAACTACCGCCAGATGTCTATATTTATAGAAAACTGGCATGTTCTGTCTGGCGATGACAGAATATTTCAGTGTATTTATGAAGTGCTCATGTTTTTAAAAATATAGAAATCCAGTCAGTATCACTGGAACTATTCATCAGACATCTTGCTTTTTTTCATTTTATTTTTTGTTTAATTTTATTTTTAAGCAGCAGAACATGTTTCTGTAGTTGATCAGTACCAAAAAATAAAAAAAAGCTTTCCCTGCTTCTCTCTTCTTGCTCTATTTTTTTTTTTTTAGCTTCACAAATCTCTTCATTTTAGAGGGGCATCTCTGGCTTTAAAACAAACAGTAGTGGAATCTCATGCAACTTCTACTGTACTTCTACACCAGGTATTTTTGCTTGAGAGGTAACTGATCATAAAGCTGAAATAATTTCTACTCTAGGAGTAGAAAATACAGTGTTGGATTTTATTTTTTTTTGCTTAAATGTTCCCCGTTTGGTTTGTTACCATCCAAAGGGTCTTATGTTTAGTTAGATCTGATCACACTGAGTTCAATTTGGATCAAGCCATAGATATTGGAGGCTGTAGCACTGGCATGGCTGGTGGCTAAAGTGTGAATCCCATCAGAAATCATGTCCAAAAGACATTTCAGTTCTGTTCCAAACTTTCTATGTCAACACCTAAAACTGAGCCACTCGATTCCTCAGTTTACAGAGCCACCAGCTCTTGGAAAATTCAGTATAGACGTTTTTGTCTGACGTAGATATGAGAGTTTTCAGAATTAGAATTTGCAGGCTTCTCCACAATTTTTGCTCAGAAGGAGCTGTTGGAAGCCAGGGTTGCATACCTGGCAGCACATAAATTGAAAGGATTTAGATAGGGGCCCTTATGTATTATAGTAACAAATGAGGAGCTGCACAGAGACGTAAGCGAGAGGGTCTCCTTGTGGGGTTTGCTGTTGGAACACAACTGCTAATCTGTGCAATCTACAAATCAAGTTAATTGGGTTTGCTCAGGCTGTTGCTCACACGATTGCTAAGCACGGTAGTTGAAGGCAATAGGGGTTTGGCATCCCAATCTTTGCTGTGTATTTGTTTTTTTTACAGAAAATGCCTTTGATATATGTAAGTTATATTTCCGTGCATTACAAATGATAGATTCCTCCCCCATATCCTGTGACAGCCTTCCCTGGAGACAGACAGTCTGTGTTGTTTTAGTGAGATGAAGAAAGATTAACGGGAAAGGTTTTGCTGGTGTTTGCAAAGACTTTCAGCTAAAAGGAAAGGTTTGGACTGAGGATTTAGTGAGAATGAAAAAGTGCTTCTGAAAAATACAGCCTGCACACAGAAAAATACAGTCTGCTGCCCTCACAGGCTCCCCTCTCAAGTGGGCAGCAGCCTGTAGGGAGCACCAGGACAGCCCTGATGAGCCCTGAGTGTGCATGCTTGACATGCACTTGGCTCCCTCCACGTGTTCCTGCTCATGGAGAATTGATCCCCCTGCATCTGCAGGTCTGACATTTATTTTGTGAGCCAGCTGTGCTGGTGCATTCAGCATCTGGTTGGGCAGGAAACCTCTGCAGCACTGAGGAGCGTGAGAAGGTGTATCCACATGGGGAAGGTGCTCCAGGGGACACCCTCATCCTCTTCACAGGCCTGGGAATGCTGTCCTGGGGCATGAAGCTGAGGCACTGAGGAGTTGTTCAGCTGGTGGATTAAGTCATCTACGTGTCAGTGTCTGAGCTGCCCTCAAAGCTGATGATGTTCTTAAGTAGGGCATTGAGCTGGTGTTGACCAGCTCTCTTCAGCTCAGAAGGGGAGTTAGACACCTAATTTTAGGTGAATCCAAGAGCTGAGTCCTGGTTGTATTTAAGTTCCTGGGACAGTTAATGGTGATGTTATATATGGTTACTGCTTATCTGTCTCAATGCAGTGAAAATAATTAAAGCCTTGAGGTAAATCACAGGTGAGTCCCCACTGAGTTTTTTTTCCCATGAGTTTGAACCTGGAAGGGCTCTAAGTCACTCCTGAGCTACTTAATACCTTCAGCCAAAGTTAGACCACCCTTCCCCAGACCACCCTTCCCACAGCTCCTCCCTGCTGTGTGATGGTGCCTGAGGACACACTGCAGTTCCCATGGTCTCCAGGAGCACCTGAGGGCAGACCCATGGTACATCTTGGCCTCTATCAGCAAAGTAGCTGTGTCTGGGAGCTTCACTTGCAGGCTAATTGCTCCCAAGTGTGTAGTAACACATGCATTTGAGGGAAGGGGTAGTTATCTTCCCTCCCAGGATCAACTTATACCCCAGAGTGGGAAAGAATAATAGGCTTTGGGGGTTTCTCAGCAAAGTGCAGGGAATCAGCATCCCAAGGAGGAGGGGCTCAAAGGTCTGGCCTGCAACCTTGTGTGGTGGTTTTTTTTGTGAAGTACATATGGGAAGTACAGCAAATCAGGTTCAGGCAGTTCTGTTTGTTGAAAACATTTCACAGTGACCCTGAAAATGTGACTTTTTTTCTTTTTTTTTTTTTTAAAAAAAAGCCTCCTAGCAGAGGGATTGTAGCTGGATCAGGAGGAGGAGTTGGTGGTGGATCAGGAGCTGGAAGCAAAACTTTCCTCTCATGGGTTAGTGCAGCAAATCTTGCCCTTGCTGACAAGGCTGGTGATGCATGAGGAGGACTCAGTGGCCTTCACTGTGGCTAGAGAGAGGGTGGGTAGAGCAGCTCCTGCTTCGTGTCAACCAGAAAATGTGGACATGATGACCTGCAGCCCCACTGCTGTGAAAGGGGGCATCAAATCATGGCAGCAGCTGGAAAAAGCCACCAGCATAAAGTGGCCCTGATGGTCCCTCCAGCGTGAAGGAGAGAAACTCATCTGGTCCCTGCTGTGCTGCAGAGCAGGATTTATTTGGCCCAATCTATTTACTTGTGTGGGACTGAGATGCATCGTGGTCCTAAAGAACCTTTTCCTCCTGTAAAGTGAGCTGAGGGGCTCAGCTCAGGTGCCACACTGTGTGTGTCTGCAGTTAGAGGTGAAGGAGTCCTGATGGGATGTGTCCTGGTGTAAATCAGGGATGTCTTCTTTGAAGTAGGAAAGGAAAGGCTAATTTAAAGCCAGTTAAAAGTGATTTCACCCTCGGGCTTCTGTGCATGTTAGAAGGATTATTATATGAGCCAGCCCATTTCCTTACACAGGCAAAACATCTTCTGATGGCATCAAATTCAGCTCATTGTGGAAGGCTCAGGTACCACCAAACCCCTCTCTTAAGGACTTGCATGGGAGGCCAAAGGTCTGCAGACATCATGCTGCCTGTCTGTCTGCACACTGAGAAGTGTCATGGCAAATGAACCCATTACCCAGGATGGTTGATTTAACACCTTTCTTCTACCTCTGGAAGAAGCTTCCTTCCAGGTCTTAAATCTGTGTTATCTTCAGCTCCCTGGGTGTAATTGGGGATTTGGGGATTAGGGGATGGGAGTCAACCTCACTGCTGCTTTTCTGCATCTTTGGAATGTGAGGGAAGAGGCTGGGAGTGGAAGAGCTCTCCTATGTGCAGTTCACTGCTGTGTCTTTGGTACAGCTTTATAGCTTTGGGAAGAGATGTTGAGCTGTATGATTTATTAGCACTGCCACGGAGACTGCATTAATGATTATTTCACATTCCAGGAGATCTTAGTGGGTCCTGCCCATGGTAAGGTCAAAACGAAGGGGCATTTGACATAGTGCTGCTTTACTTACAATAACAACTGATAAGGAGCCTAGAAAATAAGTCCCTTTGACTGCAGGGTGTGTTATCTTGCAGCAGATATCAACACAGCCTTCCAGAGAGAACTGTTGACCCTTTGCTGCGTGTTGTCAGATCTCTAAGAAGTGCCATGGCAAATCTGCACACACACACACACACACACACACACTTGAAAGTGCATTTACTTGCCTAGGAACAGCCATCCCCACATCAGCAGTGATCCCTGGCAAATGCAGTAGTGTCTGCTAACAATGAGGGTTGGGTTGGGAATGACCAGGCCAAGCTGCCATGAAAAACCAGCTTGTAAACATTTGCTTCTCTTTTTCAGGGGTGTCCTCTAGTAAAAAGTCAACGTGCCCCACTTGGTGCCTTCTGGAGACAAGTGCCCAAGCTGGGGCTGCTTAGTCCCAGATTCAGACCTGAAGTGGTTTGTGGTACTTTGACTTTTTTCTGCTGCACATTCACAGTTCTGTAAAAAAACATGGGTGTTTTTTGACTGCAGTTTTCACATCAATGCACTTCTGCAGCAGCTGAAGCCTCAAGAAATTTAGTGCTGATTACCACTCTCTTAATACTGAAAACACCCCAAACCAAGCCTAACATCTATTACACATACTACACAGGGAACTCCATTTTGGGTAATCACCACCCAGGGTGGTAAATGGGTTCTCTAGGTCTGCATTTGACCTTGCAGATGTGGCTGGGCTGGCTTGGAGTGACAGGCCATCCATGGCAGCATCTGTACTGGTGGAGATAAGGCAGCAGTCACCCCCTGTGCTAGCTCTCCTGGCCCTCCCCTGCTTCCAAAGAGGATTTGACAATGTTTTGTTAATTTTTCACAGGCTCCTACTGGCCAAGAAGAGACATTCCTTGTCTGTTATTCATGGGGAGAAATGCTTGATTAGGGCTCCTCTTCCTGGAAACATCAGTGAAGCTGATGCCCTGAGTCCTCTTCTGCAGATAAGATTAAGAGCATCGAAACTGGCATGCTCCTGGCAGTGGGCTTGCCTGGCTTAGGGTGGGGATTGCAGAGAAGCTGTTTTTGTGGAGGAGATTTTTCAGAGGTTCTCCTGTGTCATTTGTGGGTGCTGGGGGCAGAGAACTCACCCATTTGAGAAGGATTTTTTCTTGTCCCATGTTATTTCTTTTGCTGGCAGTGGCCGTGTGGGTCACTGCTGCTCAGGGAATGAATCACTCATTTGTCTGAAGCCTTGAAGAAAGGTTCTGCATGTTCCCACTGGTAGTAAACATGAAGCTGTGATGTTGGTGATTTCCTTTTCTCTCACTTTCAGTCTATTTGATTTTCACCTCAGGGAGGTCAGGAATTCATGTTTGCTGCCTTCAAGGAGGAAGGATCATGTAGCCCTGAGCTCTTTTTGGCTGCCCATCCTGAACTGCTGTCACTGAAACACTGCAGAGCCTGTCACTTGGGGATGTTTTCAGTTGCCAGTTTTGTGGGGAACCTGTCTGAGCTTTCAGCCTCATGGAGCTATTTTTCTTCACTTATTTATATTAAAGTCATTGACCAGTGCAATCCTGGAAGGCAGCCAGACATTATTTCATGGTGTTAGAGTTTGAAAGATGCAAAGATCAGTGTGTACCACTAGAATGACTGGTCTGTCCTGCCTGGCACAGAGCAGGAGCTTCATCTACTTAGTCCCTTGTGGGGGCACAAATGTGTATTTGATTACACCCATTCTAGCATCTTTCCTTATGATTATTTCCCTTCAGGCAAGTGAATGACAGGTGAGTTCCAGCATCCAGTAGTCTCTTTTCAGTAATCAGGGAAAATAATCTCCCATTTTTTCCTTAACAAATCCCATCAGTTGGTTGGTTTTGCCTCTTTAGGGTCTCTTCCTTTGCAAAATACTACAGTGATGTAGGAGTGGTCCATGGGAAAGCTGCTTTTCCTATCCCCTGGAGATGTTGGCTGCTGGTCCTGCTAAAATAGCAGATATCACTCACTCTTCAAGTAAAATCTGACCCCTGAGGGGCACATCTCCACCTGACATCAGTGGCACCCCACGATTAGCCCATTGTTTTTACTTTTGTTGGATCTGTAATTAAAAAAATCCTCTGTCTCACCGAGATCTATGTGAAAGTGACTCTGGTGGATGCAAACCCATCTTTTTAAAGCAGAAAATGTGCATGAAAATAGATTGGAAGTGATGTAAAGCCACACTCTTCAAAGAATTAGACTGACCTGTTTTGCCCTCATGGTTCTGGAAGGGATTTTATCTTGTGCAAAATGTGTTTCCCCCTTGGCCCCCTCCCCTGGCCCGGAGCTCTAAGTCCCACTTTTGTTAGGTCGCTGTCGTGGAGCTAAATCCTAGAAACATAATTTATTCAAAGTGTTCTGCACACATGTAAATGGGCAAAACTTATTGACAGCTGAGTTAAAGTATCTCTTTCTTCTGCACAACAAGGCACTTTGGCTGTGTCTTTCAGCCAGTGCCTTTGTTCCTCTGAGGGGTGAAAAGAGCTTACAGGGAGAACAGGCAGGCAGGGAAAACGCCTCTGGTGTGTGTGGTGTGTCTGCACAGTAGCAGATTTGCACGGGTACAGCTTGGCAAGACCTCTCCCTGTGGGTGCAGTGGAAAATGTACATGTGGTGCACAAACCTGGGCACGTCCCTGAGAGGAGAAGAGCTGCTGTGGCTGCAGAGATGGGAACATCACCCGCGTGTGCCCCTCTGGAAAGCTCCACGTTGGCATCTCTCTACCTTTAGCAGTCCCCAGAAGGATCTTGCTGTTTGTGTAGTAAATTCTGAGCACACAGCACATTTAGCTGAACTTTCTGCTGCTTAAGCACTCCTCCACAGAAGGCCTTGAATTAGCTAATGAAAATCGAGTGGAGAGAGGGGCAGCCTGTGATGCAGTGAACACACCAGATTTCTGAGGTCATCTCTGGTACAGAGTTCCCTCACTTTGTCCCGTGAAAAGATTTTTAAGTATTCATTGGAAATCTCCCATGGATTTAACTTCTTCCTTTGTTTTGCTTTGCAGTAAAAGCTTGATTGAAAGTGGCTGTGGCAGCAGTAATGCCTGGCTGAGTTCGGAGAAAACAAGCTCTAGACCCATTTAGATGTTTCATTTGAAAGCAGTTTCCATTATCTCCTAGTAGGGGCTGTGGTTTGTAAGTAGCAGGGTGAGTTCACCCATTATGACTTCTTCATCAATAGTATTTTAAAAATAAAAATAAATACTTTTTAATCACTAGTTTTTAGGAAAAGGTGGGGGTTTTTTTTAATAATTAAAGTCTGATAAACCTGAATCCAGTTTTCTAAGGATAAAATTTGATGGAGGATCCTAGCAGTATTAAAGCAGTTAATTCAAGAGTTAAAATACAATTTATTCTACCTTATTTTAAAATTTGTTCAGCATCCCAGGAAACAAAACTAAGGAAATTTGAGATTCCCCCACCCCCCGCTTACATTTTTTTTGGGGGGGGAGACAAAGCTTTTAAAACTAGAATTGCATGCTGGAATTTAAGGGATCAGTTAGTTTAACCTGATCAAATCTGCCTCATTTTTTTATTGAATGTCTTGTTTTCTGAGCCTCAATTAACACAGATGCCACTCTGAGGAGTGAAGAGGTTCTGCCCAGGCCCTGGCAGCACAGCCCCACTGCTTCCACAGAATGTGAGGTGTTGGAAGGGACCTAGAAGATCATCTAGTCCAACCCCCCTGCCAGAGCAGGGGCACCTAGACCAGATCACACAGCATCTTTCAGTGGTAGGGGATGAAGATTTTGAGTTGGGCTCAGTAAAACTGAAGTAGATCAATCCATTGAGGCACCTATTTACTTAAGGACATGGCTGGAAATGTGTTGGCTTAGCCCTTAGCAGGTAGAGCAGAGGGAGGCAGTGGTGCCTTGAACAGGGAATTACATGAAGGACTCTGCCTCTTGCCTGAGGTGTCCTTTCTGCATCAAGACAAAGAACTATTTGTCAGAAGACTCTGTTTCATATAAAAATCGTATTTTTGAGAGAGTTTATGAGGCCCTTCTCTCCCCACATCTCTTCTTGCTGCTGGTATCCTGCTCACACTTCTCTGGCTGCACTGCCTCAATTGCACTCAGAACACAACTGAAACCTAGTGCAACAAAACATTTTCTGCTGGACTAATGACCACACTTGAATTCTTCTTACCACAGCAGTGCTGAGGGAGCGACCACACTGAGAAGAATGGAGCAGTTTGATTTTTGCTTTAAAGTTGCTTCAGACTGAGAATTCTCTAAGCTCACAGCTGAGTCCAAATGCCTTCCTGGTGCTGGTGAGGTTGGCTTGGTTTCATCTTTGCAATTTGAGGCAGAGTTTGGCAGAGCTCAGGTTGAGGTCTTTGAGTTCTTCATGGAAGTGAGAGGTCTGATTCTGTGGTGCCTTGTGCTTTCTATTTTTGCTAGGCTAATGATAGGAAAATGCTGCTTGCTCTTCAGATTGATAGGAGGAAATAGTTCCTATAAATACCCTTTTAGTGAGGGTTTTCCCTGGCTGCTGGAGAAATGCTGGGAAGGCTCTGTGCTGGGAAAAGAGCTCTGTTAGAAGCAAACCAAAGTGTGGGAAGAAATGCAGTGTCTGCACTCTGCTTCCAGAGTCTGAGGCAGTGAGAAGGAATAATATGAATCCTGTGAACCCCAAGGAAATTTCAGTCCACAGATGCAGGTTATCCTCACGGGTCATCACTGCCTCAAGCAAAGAAGGTGGAGTCAGGGCCATGTTAGGCCTTGCTCACCACTCACACAAAGTGTCCTCAAGTTGAGGCTATCTTTGAATTAGGTGAGGATTTCAGCATGCTGGACAAAGCAGGGAGCAGTGACAACAGGCAGGAAAGACCACCAAACTCTCTGGGATGGTGGTTAGTCCTGCCTCATGGCTGACTTCTGTCCCATGAGTCTGCCTTTGGACTCTTTCAACAGTGAGACTCCTGGGGTGACCAAGCAACGTGCTCTGAGGATTAATTTTAAATTAGCCAAAACCAAATTACTTAGTGAAGCCTCATTCTCAGGAAGCTGTTGGTGCTGTCAGGCTTGGATGGGGCCTCCCAGTGGCTGCACTGACTTCTGTCAGCTTTCTGAGGGCAGCCCCCATGAAATAAGCCATTTTAACAATAGAACGGATTTTTATTTTTTAATTTAATCTTCCAAAACTGCTATTTCTGCAAAATCATCAGGAGCTCTGGGGTTTCTAATGCAGCATTTCTTTGGCTGATTTCCTGCCCAGCTGTTGGCCTCTGCAGCCCACTGTCCCCTGGCAGGGTGGAGATGTGGAGGTCACACCTGCAGCTCTGGACTGCTCACCTCAGCCTGCTCTGCTCCTCAGGGAGCTGGGGCCAGCCATAGGCTGTGACTGCCTTCTGATTGCTCCAGCTGTCATGCCCACTACTGGCCCAGCTGCTCTTGTGGCCATCAGGAGCTTTATCTCTGGACCTGGCGTCTGATGAGGCTGTCATTGGGCAGGAGCACTTACTGGAAAATGATTTATACTAATTAGGTGGCCCGAAGGTTTCTTGTGGAACAGTAGGAGGGAAGACACAGGGGTCAGTTGTCTTTATTCTCCAAAAAGCCATCATCACCTGATAAAGATTCAACTGCCTTAGGTTTTGAAGAGGACGTTTCATGCTGCTTCAGCCAAAGGCAGGAGTGAAGACTTCAATCTTGTGACCTTTGTTCTCTAAAGAGCGTGTCAAGTTTTGGCTGTGCTGCTGGCCTTGACTTTTCATTGTTGAAGAGGATGTGAGATCAGCCCCGAGCCTTTGTGCTGCAGCTTACCCGGTGAGAGAGGGGAAGTGTCCTGCTTCTCTGCTCACCACTGCCACAAGCTGATTCAAAAAAACATGACCAGCCTCTCCCCTCACAAGTTCTGAGGTGCCTCAACTGCAATTGAATGCAAAAAATTAAAACAAAAATTAAAACAAAATGAGAAAAAGAGAAATTTTAGGGATGTGAGACCTGATGAGTTCGGTAGCTGTGTTTTCAGGCAGGTTGTTACACCAAGATGCAACTGCAGTTTGCCTTTAAGATGAGCTGTTTTCGGCATAAATTTCATCCTGATTTGATGAGCAAAAACCCTTTCGAGTTCCTCAGTGATGGCATTGTGCTTGTGAGGTACTGGAATTTGGCCTGACAGAGCACCCCAATCCCCACAATGTCTCAGACCCCCATTCTGATCCAACCTGCAGAGGGGGGACAACACAACAGGGATTTGTGAGGGACCAGCACCCTGCCACAATGGGGAAAAGGACCTTGTTGTGTGGGTAGAACAACACTGAGCTCTGAGAGGCATTTCTCCACCTTGCTGCCTTGTTCTGGCAGGGGAAAGAGCCCCATGGTTGTTGTTTGCACTCTCTTTTAGAAGCACATCTATAAATAAGGTGCCCTATGGACTATTTAAGACCTTCCACTGCTGCTGCATGCCTCTTGAGTGTGCCATCCATTGATTACTTGGCATCCTTCTCCTGCCCCTGTGCTGCTGGTGTTCACAAGGAGGTCCTTGAGATGTAACTCCCCATGCTCTGCTGCCTTTTCTAGACAGCAGAAATGATATATGGCCCTTTTATGCCTCTTTGGCCCTTTCACTTGACATAAAACCACTAGAGCATGACTCAAAATTTCTGTGCTTTTCTGCAGAAAAAGAGGCAGGCCTTGAAGGTGCTTTTCTCCTTTTTCCCCTGACATGGCAACCCTCTCACTCACAGTGGTGGGGAGTCATTTTTTATGTGACCTCACCAAGGATAGTCCCCAAAGTGTTGACTAGTTACTATCTTGGTTTCAGGGTTGCTGAGATACGTCCTGAGGGGTACAGCTCTCAAAACTATCATTTTCTTGACAAACATCTCCTCACAACCTTGCTGGTCATGTGGGTTATGTGATTTCTAAGCTGGCCTGGAGCCTAGAAGTGAACTCATAGGCCTCCAGGAGCAATAAGTGCTGCAGTGTTTTAACCCACCCAGCCAAACCCTGCATGTGTGTGTGTGTGTGTGAGCATGTGTGAAAGCACTTCCCAGCAGACCTGCTATCTGGAATGATAACCTTCCTGGCCTAGCTCCAGTCAATAGTGGTATCAGCTGCAATTCTCTTGTCTCATGCAAAAAAAACAAGCCAAACAAAGAGAATTCCTTCTGAAAATATCCTCTTTTCAACTGCACGAATGTCACCTGTAGGTATGAGTACAAGACTCAAATTTGGCTTGGTGTGACAAGCAAAGGAGCTGGTGGGAAAGCTGAGGTCTGAGCTGGTCCCTCTGCATCAACAAGGTGTAGACCAGGGAATCAGTCTGCCTCTGAAACCAGCTTCATTCCTCTTCCTCTTTGCAAGAGGATTTGAAGATACTGGGTATGCTTGGGATGGATTTGGAGGTTCTCTGAGCAAAGCTTCTAACCTGAGTGTGTTCATTTAAACTTGCATTTTGCTCTCCTATATCAGTCTCTGGAGGTGCTGGGCTGGCTCCTTTGAGAAACCAAGGAATTGTTCCTTGGAAAAGGACCTGGGGGTGCTTCACAAGCCTGCTAGGAGTGAAAAGTCTGTCTTATGGGTACCAAAGCAGTTTTGTATCTGCCTAGAGCCCAAGAATGAGGCAGCAGAGAAGAGCAAGTTTATGCATTTGCATTTTCCAAATGTCTCTTAGTGCTCCAGATCATAGGATTGATGAAGATTTTGATTTGGGGCCATCCTTCTTCTAGTGCCATCCTTGTTTGCATCCTTGTTGCATTTGCTGCTCCATTGCTGTCCAAAGAGGCTGTCAAACGGGGTCTCTGTGGGGTGTGTGCTGGGCTGAGACCTGGTGTGGGAATCATCTGAGCTGGTTTAAGTGCTTGCATTATCCTGAGATGAGCAAAGTCTCTATACTCATGGCACAGGGGGCTGAAGGGAAGTTGCTGGAACGTAGGCAGCTGCATTCTGAAATCCAGGCTGTTATTGAGCTTCTCCAAGACAGGTAACTGGTATGAGGGCTCTTACCCAAGACTCTGCTACCATGCAAGAATATAGACATCCCACAGGTTCAGTGTCCTCTGCCAGCTTCATATGGATGACCTGAGGCATCTTGTGTTGCACTGGGCATCCTATGTTGAGAGCAACTCAAGAGCCTAAAGTTAGGAGAGCTCTCTCCCATCCCTGTGTCTGCCCATGGCTCTGCTACCAATTTATCCCAGTATGGTGGCAATTCCCTTTGTAATTACTCTTGGCTTTAGCATATTTCCCACTTCTATGACCATTTGCAAAACCAAGGAAATGGGATTAAATGTAAAGTCCTGATTTCATATTTCTAAGTATTTTTCTTAGTCCTAAACCGTGATGTTTCTCCAGAAAAACTTCACGAGCTTGTTAGAGTACATTCAACAACACCAAATCCTGGCAGACAAGAAGGAAAAAGAATTCAGTTCCAGCTGAACTGTAATGAGTTGTAGACTGATGTACAGTAGCAGCACTCAGCAGTGGCTTTAGTGCCCTGATTCCATAGCCATGATCCTGATTTTCTGAGATACACATCATGTCAGGGCAGGGCACCACCCAGTCCTGGTCATCTCAGAAACAGAGACCATTCTGGAAAACTTCAATGCACAGCCTCTCCAAGCTTCTAATTTCTCCCCACTTCTTTAATGGGATGCAGCTGAAAAACACAGTGAAAAGGTTGGAAAAGGTTGCTACATAGACCTCCAGAATTCCCCTTTTGCCAGGAGTGGGCTGCTGTCACAAGCCCTTGAACTGTCCTAACTTTTCTCTCCCAGCTTCCTGACAGAGGGTGCACAACATTTCCCAGAGAGACTTCTGCCAGTGCCAGAAAAGGAGCCAGTGTTGCTGTGCTCAGAGCTGTCCTTGTGCTTTTCCCTCCCTCTTGTTACTAAGATAAGGAGCCCGTGGAAGACTGTGCAAAGCACCATGTCTGTTTAATCAGGCTATGAGGGAGAAACTGGATATGCCCTGTTAGTGCAGCCACAGTCCAAGCATGAAATTAAGTGGAGGTGGGGGTGGATTGGATGGAGAGAAATGCTGTCCATCTCTCAGGCATGTAGCAGAGAGTCCACAGAAAGGGGGAATTGAGTGAGTGCCCTTGCAGAAAGCCTCTTGGAGCCTGGCAGGCTGGGGCTTCTGGGTCTTGCAATTACTGCACATAAAAACCCAACGTGGGTCACGCTGCAGTTTGGTGTGAGGGTATTAAATGGCACTTGGGGAGAGCTGATTACAGCTGCTGAGGAATGCCATCACTTTAAGAGGGGTGAAAAAGAAGTGAGAAGGAAAAGATTTTCTTTGTGCCTTCAGGGATGTGAGGATGGTGTTTTCCCTGTTGCCCCAGAGGTCAGTGGAGAGTTACACTCACTCCATCCAAACATCAGAGCCAGAGGCTGCATGTTGACATGGGATTTAGTGCAACCCCTCTGCTTAAATGCTTCTTGAGACCATGGGGCTGTGTGATGGCAGTACCTTCCAACCTGGATTCCTGTGAGTCAGCTCTGTGCACTAACAAATGGTTTCTGTCCTTCAGCCCAGAGCTGGCAGTGTGATTGCACATCTAACACTGGTATTTTCAGCCTTCACAAGCTGGCACCACAGCTGAGGGAAGTGGTCCCACCTTCCTGATGCCCCTGCTCCCCTACCAGCCCTGCTCCCCTCCTCCTTAGTTCCACTGTGTAAGCAGTTGTAAGAAACTCACCCAATCTACAACCAGCTCCAGCCACAGTAGCAATTTAAGCCAAAGTAAGTTGTGCAACTACAGCCCTACTTTCCTCTCACAATTGTCTTACAGAATCACAGAATGTCAGGGGTTGGAAGGGAGCTAGAAGATCATCCAGTCCAACCCCCTGCCTGAGCAGGGGCACCTAGACCAAGTCACCCAGGAACAGATCCAGGGGGGGCTGGAATGTCTC
>JANHGL010003053.1:0-26411 GCA_024611195.1 Ceyx melanurus | reverse complement strand
CCCCTCCTCCCCAAGACACTTGCCCCCCTCTCTCCCCCCCCATCCCCCCCTCACCTGCTGCTTGAAGCCAGCAGCAATGCCCAGCTCCTGCCACCACCAGCCACTGCCCTTGCCCGTTCCTGCCTCCTAACCCGGCCGGGTCCGGCCCCGCCGCACAGGAAGGGAACCCCCGCTCCGAGCAGCGCTTCCGGGGCACCGGCCTCCCCCGACATGGCGCCGCAGCAACCACCCTAGCAACGGGGCGGGGGCGGCCGAGCGCCGGCGCCCGGCTATCGGTACCGAGAACTGGGAGAGGTGGAGCCCGCTCGCAGGCTCCGTGGCCGCCCCGCCAGCTCCCAAAGGAGCCGCCGCGAACGGGTCACCTTCTGCAGCGCCTGCTGCCCTGAGCCGGGGGATCCTCAGGGCTCCGAGTTACCCCCGAAGCTCTCGGTTACGCCCCAGGCACAGGCGGCATTCCAAGTGCTGTCTTATCCCTGCAGCGAAGCAAAGGGCGGGCGCTTCCCGAGGGGTGTGGGGCGAGGCACGGACGAGAGCAGAACGCACCTTTTCACCCCCGATTTTCCCGGTGTTGCTCCAGGTCCCCTTTGGGCGCTGCTGGCTCAGCTGAGCTCTGCCTGGCACCTTGGAGCATCAAGAACCAATGCAGAAGAAGCGTTAATGTGTCAGCAACCGCCCCGGAGGAAGGGACACCCCTCTCTTGGCCTTCCCCCGACTCTGGTCGAGGGACAGAATGGAAGAGAGTTTCCCGCTTGAATACCTAACTAGAGATTGAGCTGTGTGAGCACACCCGGTCACCCAGAAAGCGCAGGGAGAGTGTCACTTCATATAGAAACTGGAGAGCGCACACTCCAGTTACACTGTGACCCACACTCCCCGTTACTGTACTCGGGTCCAAAAAGAATATCCCAAGGAATTAGAGAAATCAAACCCGTTACAGGCACGACAAGGAACAATGGAAGGGAGTCTGGATTCCCTTGCAGCCCCTATCGTTCTGGGAGGTCAGAGCAGCACTGTCAAGAAAGGAGAAGCTGAGAGCAGCCAAAGCTCTCAGCAAACAGACCCGGGTTTCCATGGGCATGAAGGTGGAGCTGGTGTTGCCATCTGGAAGGTCTGCAGAGCCCGGGAACAGGAATGTCATTTTCATCATCCAAGTCCACGGAATAAGTTATGGCATTTAAAAAAAATATATATACTTTTGAACATTTTAAAGTGTTAACTACTGGCAGCAATGTGGAACACTGAATAAGAACCTTGCTTACCATACTACCTGTAAATTCTTGAGTCCATTTAACATGTCTGCATTTGAAAACATCATGGAGAATTCCTACTTCCAGCTTCCAATGCCTACAGGATAAAATCAGAAAGATGCAGATGCACCCTCTTAGCAAACTGATGGTAAAAGAGCAAATACAGATAACGGGTTTCTGCTCAGGATCTGAGAGGGAGCTGGTGCCACACCAGGAGTAAGTGGCTGCACTTCTGCAAGCCAATTTTAAAGAACTTTAGTGAGCAATAGAAGCATCATCCTGCCCACTCCGTTACTCCAGCTACTGATAAAAATGTGTTTGTTGGCATAGGGAAGTCCTCGCTCTCTTTTTGCATCCACCTTGCATGTCATCACAAGTGTCTACCAGCCCAGTTTCCATTGGCCTTTACTGTTCTTCTTAATGCTAGAGGGGGGAAAAAAAATGAATGCTGTAAAAATACCTGTAAAATAAATAGATATGCCAGAGAAGGGGGCAGTTTTCTCTAGAAATCTGCTGCAATATCAACAGACTTTCTGCCAGCATGAATGGAGTAAAGCATTTTTCCAGCTGAAGAAGATCCTACTTTAATAAAGATGAGCAGCTATGACAATGCAGCATGGCCAGTAAGGGCATTTTTGTCCTCCTTTTAGAGGCCTAATAATATAGTGTACATTGCTGTGGGCTGAGTGAGCACAGGCATAAAGTGATAGCATTAGCTCCAGTGTACTCAAAAGGGCACTGACAATCTGAAAACAGCTTCTCAGCTTCTATTAATAACTTGCAAGTTAATTTTGGTCTTATTTATTTTTCTTCAAATAAAGTTTGGATTCTCATGGAATAGCACATAACTGAAAGTCATTATTTCCTGACGTCTGATCCAGCTTCCTGCTAGTGTTTCACTCACGACAGTCCTGTTCTAGCTGTCTTTAAAGGCCGTGCTCGGTGTAGGACTGCTGTTAAGTCTGTCCTCAGTTAGGAAGGCTAATAAATGCATTAACTGCTCCCCTTGTGTCATTTTGTTAACCATATTATGCTGATGTCAATAGAATACATAGGCAAGGGCTGTGGCTTTATTATTTTAGATTGTTCTCTAATTTTATTTATACACACGCTCCAAGTGACTAGACCACTGCAGCACCTGCTTCCATCCTGCCTTGTAAATACTACAGCTGGTTATACATCGTATGTAGATGTGCTGCATTAACCAACTCTGTATCTCATCCTGACATCTCCTCCTTGTGCTTACACCACGATCCCACCTCTTTCACCCTCGCAGGTAACACACTCTCTCAGATAAGCTCTTACACATATAGAAGCAGCCACTGAACTCCAGGACACACTAGAGAAATTCAGGCACACTCAAAACAGGAAGAACATTTTCTATTTTCTTCTAGAGGAAACAAGACAGTTGAACTTCACCCGTGCAAAGGCCACAGCAGCTGGGTGGGAGCTGCACTCGATTTGCCCAGTGCTGGTAGCCCTGCAGTCACCTGCTCTTCTGCTGTGCATTCCAGTGGCTCCAGTGCACTGCAGTTGTATCTGAAATCAGAAATAATGGAAGCAGCTACTGAAGGGAGAACAACCTGCCCTGCACCCAGGCAGCCGCTGAAGATGGATCTGTGCCGTTACATTTTCACCACTTGGTAAACATGCCCTTCTGGGCAGCAACCCCCAAATACCTTTTTTTCCCAGCAAGAGAAGCACCCTCCCAGCCTGGCACACACCCAGTTCTCCCATTTTCACATCCCTATTAACTTCTTAATTAGGATTTTCATATCATCAGAGCAAGAGAATGAACGGCAGAGACAAACGCACTGACTGAAAATAGTTAAAAATGAGCTGGCGCCATTTCAACATTTTCCATCCCCTCCACCCTTCCCCTTTATCTGCAGTTTGCTGTCAAAATGAAGGCTTCAGCATGGAGTTGGAAAGCCAATGTGTTAGAAAATACTTTCTGCTTAATGTCTAGGGAAAATAAAGCAAGGGGCTGCTTTTGTAAGGCAATGTGAGCAGCGCCAGCCTGGGAACACAGAGAAATTGCCATCAATAACCCTTTGCTGCTTGTTACATTCAGCATCATTATACGGAGTGAAGATTCTCTCGTGAGCAAAACAGATTGTTTTCACAATTGCACTTAAATAATCAAAATAAGCTGATCTGACATACAAGGGAAACCACTCTTCTTGCTAACACAGAAGCTCTGTGCTGTACCCTGCTCAGAGACTCCTTTCCTTGTGGAGGCTTTATTTACAGGATTTAAAAATAGCTCAGCTGACAGGAAGAGATTGCCCTGTAAAGGTACCAACCAGGCAGCACTTGCTCAGAAAAACATCTGCCCAGGAGTCACTCAGGTAAGTCAACCGGACCCTTTAGGTTAGAGAGGAACATGGGTCTCTGTAGGATCTGTAATTAGGAGAAAAAAGCACAAATGACAAAGTTGGAAGCTTCTAAGAGCCAGCATTTGGCTTGCCTTCCAGACAGAGCCGGACAGCAGCTAGCAAGAGCTTGTGCTGAAGGTTGCGAGGAAGCAGTCGGTGCTGCTTTCCAGGCTGCTGCAGCAAAACAGTCCTTAGATCTCTGCTCAGGAGAAGAAAATTAACTGCCTTGCCTCCAGGCGCCCAGCGTCTTTCCAGCATTATCGCTGTTACACAGAGTGATCAGAGCAGGGGAGAGCAGGCACTTGGGGTTATTAAATGAGAGTTTAATCCTACCCTTTAAATCGGCAAAAAATTATAAAAGATAAAGAATTTCCCTGTGTTTTAAATCTACTGCAACTTGCTTTCCCTGATCTGTATTTGGGAAGGCTGCCAAGTGGAATATGGAATTGCTGAGCCTGGGTTTCACTCTGCATCCAGCCAATTACACCCCTCTCACATCCCCACTCTCTTTAGTGATGCAGTGCAATAGACATTCCCAATCTTTATTTACCAGGGCTGTGTTTCACTTCAAAAGAAAATTACGCCAACAGGCTCATCGCAACATTCTAGTCCCTGTGCTCCACTCTGCTCAGTTGGCAAATACAGCCCCAGTCCAGGTTGCTCAGGGAGTCTGACTGGAGCAACCTTCCTCCAGCTTCAAAGGTCACCCTGACAAATACTCCAACCACCACATCCCTGGGGACCCCCTGATAGTAGCTTGGACGATTTTGCCTGTGTGGGTGATGGTGGGCCAGCGTCTCTTTCACAGGCATGGTTCTTTCTAGCTTGTCTTTAGGTTTTTTGTTAAATAAAGACAACTTCAGAAAGTATCATGGCAGAGCTACAAACCACTGTCCTTCTTCACCGCCATCAAGAGGATGTGGACAACATGTGCAAGGAAAAGAGCTTCCCCCACCTTCACCTCCCAGCTGCCCCACAGCACAGCTCAGGATTGATCCCAGCTGGTGAAATGGTCAGAGACACACAAGACAGTTTCCAGAGAAACGGCCACAGGAGAGGGATGGGAGTGACTAGAATTCCAGAGCAGTGACCCTCCCGGGAAGGTCCCAGAGAGCTGACACAGGAGCATGTGCTGCCCTGGGGCAAAGACCAGCCCTGTGCTGCCCCACAGCCCTTGCATCCAGCCCAGCCCTGCTGTTTATTTATTCTGTCTTCCATCGTGTTTAACAGGAGTAAGCCACTTTGTAATCAATGATTATTGATCATCTAACTCAACAACTGCCCTTTCTCAACACAGCAGCAGATTAGCAGAAGGTTTCACCGATTTCTCTTGCACTTCTCTCTGACAATAGCACAAACGATTTCTACTCTGCCACAGACTGTTTCTTTCTGCACCAGCAATATTCTCTGGTTTCAGCTTCAGAAAGTGATTCGTCTGCTGAATTTCCTAATTATAGAGAATAAAATGGGGGTAGGACACACTTTATTGATCAGCACCACAGATCACAGCAAGAACTCTGGCATTGTCTTCAAGTGGGGAAGTGTCCTCATACAAAATCACATTGGTGCTGTCAGGGAGGCTCTTCCAGCAGCCACTGTGCCTGGGTCTCAAATGGTGTTATTTTTCAACATTATTATTTTATCTGCAATATAATTATATTATAAACATTCAATTTCTCTAGTCACCTTTACAAGCAGAAGACATGCAGCCTGGGCCAGTGTCTCAAAATTGTCACCGTAAAAAAATGTCTTTCCAGTCTAAATCTTCCCTCTTAGTTCAAACCCATGTCCCCTTGTTCTGTCCCAACAGACCCTTCTCAAAAGTATCTGCCCATCTTTCTGACAGTCCTGAAAGGCCATCAGAAGGTCTCCCTGGAGACTTCTCCAGGCTGAACACCCCCATAGCTCCCAGCATTACTGTGGCTCCTCTGGACCCTCTCCAACAGGTCCATATCTTTCTTGTGCTTCTCTGGGCTTGGCAGCTGGGCAGTCCTATATGAGACTTCAGCTGGAACCCAAACTAAGCTTGCTTTGCATGGATGCTCCAGGGAGCAGCCATGCAGCCTGTCTAATGGTCACTTGGGGCTACAGAGGAGCTGAGGTGTCCCTGCAATTACCTCTGCCCTGGTGCCCTGACCTGCTCCCCAGTACATGCCTGAGAGGGCATAATGGGCGAACACACAGCATTCCCTTCAATCATTCACACACAGAGCTGGGTCGTGTACTATTTCCTATACTAGGATGTAGGAAATTCATTGAGGCTGACACTGTGACTCCAGTGAAACGTGTCACGGGAGCTGTAATGTCAGAGTGGTTTATACCTCACCATAATGATGCATTAAATTACTTTGAAGACTGTCTGAGGTTTAGCAAGATGAAAGGTCTTTCCTGTGAGACCCTTGAGGCCAATAGCTTCATACACACTTCCAACTGCACAGCCATGCTGCAGGCAATGTGGCCTAAGGCTGAAAATGTCACTGTCCCACTTGCTCCCCATAGCAGTGAAGTAGAAGACCCAGCATGACTACAGGAGCCTTGGATAGGAAGAGCTCACTGTTTCCCAGAAGTTTGTCTGGGACTTCAATTTCCAGTCAAGAAACCAAGCTGAAATGCTTGGTGGGTCTGACCCATATCCTTGATAGATCAGGCATTTGCAAGCCTCTCCACTTACTCCGGGGCAAGAGAGAAGTTTTACTCCAGGCATCTGTTGTGGTTTAACCTCTGCCAGCAACTGCACATATGCAGCTGCTCACCCACTTCTTCCTCACACCCCTCACAGGATGAGCAGGAGAATCAGGAGAAAGAAAAAAGGTGAAACCCCAGAGATTGCAATAGACAAGTTTAATAAAACGACACAAAGAGAACTGAAAACACCATTACTAATGAGAGACAAAGTAACAGAAGACAGGAAGGCTTTACCTGCACCCAAGACACCAAGTTTCCCAGCCACATCAAAGCAAGATAAAAACTGGTACCCACACCCTGGCCAAGCCCTCCCCTTATATAGGACCATGACTCAGTGTGGTACCAACTTTCTTATTGGCTGACTCAGTTGTTTATCCTGCTGTGGCCCCTCCCAGCTGCCTGGACGAGTAGCTGCTGGGGATAATGAAACCCAACAGAACACAGGACAGCATCCAATACATTAAAAAGCTGCATCATGGTGCTGATGCTGTGCACATTAGCTGAGGACACAAGTTACCTGGACATTAGTTTTCAAAGAACACTACTTTTAAAGTGGTCTTGTCATGTTAATTTGAATTGCTCCTAAACCCACCTGAAAAATCTCTCTCTGGTATGTCCATGTGTCAGCACAGCACAGCAGAGATTCTCAGTGTGAAACAGAGCCCAGAGTGACTCTGATTAAGGAGAGGAGAGACCTGAGCTCTGCTGCTCCGGACGGACAGTGACACCTCTGACTTCCCCGTCACCAGCTGCGCAGGAATCAAACTCATTCCAATTCTGTGGTGATCTGACAAAAATTGCAGAATATATCTTAAGTGTTTACATAATATTTGTTTATATTCATTTATGTCTCTTACGAAAGGTTATTCTTTTTCACTTGAGGTTTTCTGGGGGTTTGTTTTGTTTTGTTTTTGTAAAAAGTTGCTCTTGGTGTTCCCTTTCAGTTTGGTTCTAAGTGCTGCAGGCTTTCTAAGCTCCAAACTGAAGAATGGTGGGGTTTTTTTCCACCACACTGCAAAGTAAATGCATTGCTTAGAGACAGGACAGTCTGGATTTTTGCGAAGTCCACTTCCAGTAGCTGTAATTGCTGTATTTTCACAAAACCAGATCAGTTTTACCTAATTAAGATTATCCTTAAATACCCAACACTAAACAAAAAGTAAAGACTGCTCTGAAATGGATTATTTTTATTTTTATTTTTTTTAGTAAAACCAGGGCAACTCTGGCCCATTCTACTTGGGCTGTGTTGTTTTCCATTAGCAGTTCTTTGGTTGCAGCACCAGATCAGGGTCCAGTCCCACCAGGGTGGTGCTCCCAGGATATGACCCAACACATGGGTCTCCTCTTCTGGGGCTGGCAGCCCACCCACAGAGCTCCAGCCCCTGTGACCAACACTGGTCCTCTGTTCCCAGACACTCTCCTGGGCACTCCCAGGGCTGGAAACCTTCCTCCTCCTGATGCCAGATAACTCCCCACAGCCCCCTATCAGCAGATGGGCTGCCCAGCTCCTCCCACCTTTATCAGAGGACAAGCTGCTCCTGAAGACATTTGATTTCTGGACAAGACTATGATAAGTGGTTTCTGCTTCTGCCCTTGAAGCCTTTGCCGTTCTCCAATCATCATGTTCTCCTCCTCCTGCCTCACTTGTTGCTCTAAGCATGTAGGGGGAACCCTGGGGATCACCATGACCTCAGCAGTGACAGACCATTGCCCCTTTTTGAGGCCCCCTTTTGTCTCCCCTCCCTCTGCCTCCCACACTCCGAGAAAGGTTCTCCAAGGAACAGATCAACCAGAGTGCCTGGAAACCAAGGTCTCCACTGAACCTGCGTCGCTATAGCTACATGTTCATGTGTATATGTGTATATGTGTGCATCTAGCTTTGCTCACTTAAGTGAGCAGCGCGATATCCTCGTTTTCTGAGCCTTGGCCTCCCTCCACAGGAGCAGGCCGCTGCAGGCGGGAAGAAGCTGGTGGCAGGATCCCAGCTTTGGGCTTTTCTTTCACTCCAAACATTTTTTTTTCATGCCTGGGGACTGGGATATCAGCGACTGGACTTCGCAGTTCAGCAAATCCAGCTGTGCCTGAACCTGGTGGATAGGGTTGCTCTGAAAATGACACCTCTGATTGAGAAGGGAAATTTCTCGCACCCTAGGTAGCGGGAGAGAGAAAGAAAATGTCTCCCCCCTACTGGCCCCTGCCCGGCGGCCCCAGCAGAGCTGGCGCAGCCCCGCGCTCAGGGCTCCCAGCGCGATCTGCCGTCCGTGGCGCGGGTGGGAGCCAGCGCCGCCCGGCAACGGCACCTTGGCTGGGGCGAGGAAAGATGTGAAACAACAAAGAGTTTTCTCCCTGGTTAAATCCCGTATATCCCTGTCCAGCTAGTTCACCCATAAAACAAAGGCTGCTGTGAAATGGATGCCTGGCCTGGCCGGCTGCCAGCGCCAGCGGGAGACAAAGGCTGGGAATACAAATGCAGCTGGAAGTGGCGAGCCGAGGATGCCGCTGCGGCAGGGAGCGCGCGTTGCCATGGAGACGCGGTGGCCAAACTGGGGCAAGGAAGGACCCGCACTGGGACGGACTAGGATCCGCTGGAGCCAAGGGAGCCCCAAGAGCTGAGGGCACTGGTCCCTCTATCACGCAGCTGAACCCCCAGAGAGGGGGTTGCCCTCAGGAGGCAGGATCAGGGTTCTGGCTCTTCTTCACACTGGTGCCCAGAAGCTGGGTTGTCCTGGGGGACGAGGACGGAGAATGGGGTTCTTGGGAAGTACTCGTGCTTTAAGCAGAAAGGTGGCAACTTAGGGGGTCTCATATGTCTGCCAAGCACTGGCCTAGCCTCTGGAGACAATCAAGACCCACCTGGATCTGTTCCTGGGTGACTTGGTCTAGGTGATCCTGCTCTGGCAGGGGGTTGGACTAGATGATCTTCTAGGTCCCTTTCAACTCCTAACATTCTGTGATTCTGTGATGAGGTGCCTCATCATGGTTCTTGTTCATACTCCCTGAGCCAAGGGACCAGGCAGGAGAAGAGGGTGGCTCATCTGTGAGCAGGTCGGTCATAAAAGTTTGACAGCAGCTCTCACCTGGGCAGAACATGGCAGAGGTTCAGCATGGAGCAAAAACACCTTCTCCAAATTGTGCAGCTGAGTGTCAAGCAGAGCGGTGAGGCTGTGCCCACAGGAGAGTGGCAGAAGTGGCTCTCTAGGGACGAGAGCCTCGGGACGGGGCAGCACACACTTCAAACGTGGCAGACGGGGTGGACCCTTCACTGCCAGTAACTCAGAAGTGAATAGTAAAATAAATCCCAAGCTTTTTCATACATCCCAAAGGCTTTGTTGGCTTCACAAAGCAGGGAAGCGAGTGAGAAACAAACCACTAATTTTTAGGTGATGGGAAACAGGTGATGACATGAGGAGGGCTGTATAAATAGCTCAAGAGACAGATTAGACAGAACAGAGCACACTGTCAGCACATGACAAATAAGAAAGGATAAGAATCCCCGGGGAGACAGTTTACTAATAAATGACATTTTGATCTATAGCTTTAACAACTGGTCCCAAGCCATCATGTACTGAATTAAGAAAAAGAAACCTGTAACCTGCCCTGTCGGTTCTGAAGAGGGTCAGAGAGACATAGAGCTGTGTGGAAGGTAATGAAGACATTTACTGTGCTCGCAGAGTGCCCATTTGACCAGGATTCCTTGCCAGCTTTACTGCTGATAAAACTAATCAGCTAGTTTTCTATTTTCCATTTTGCGTTGCTAATGCTCCTGCAGCCACCAAGAGCAGAGGAACCAGCACAGCCTAGCCCAGCCCCTTCTGCTCCTGCCCCTGTGGTTTCTGCAACATCCAGTGAAATAGGAGCAAGAGTAACCAGTGTGTCTCCACAGTTTAAGTGCAATTAACTCCTTCTGGCAGGCTAAAATCTCAAGGCAGGTCATTTTCCATGTAATGAAGTCCACATTGTCTCTGCAAATGTGCTGGAAGTCACTGTGCTTCCAGAGGGTTGTGGCAAAGCAGGTGGTGATCGCAAGGCCAGGGAGCCCCATCTCCACCAAATCAATTAGTAAATGTCTTCTCCCAGCCCTCTCAATAGCAGCCTGTGATCGGCCATCTCTGGGACTCATTTGTTCTCTTGTAGCAATCAAAACTTAATTTATCTTATTTTAATTAAAGCTAAAAAACTCAGCAGCCTTCCATTTCTCTCATTGCTTTGCAGGGGAAAGAAAAAAAAAAAAAGCCAGGAGAATAAAGTGACAGGAGGGGAAAAAAGGCCTTTGAAATAAACATGTGCCAGTTCTGTTGGCTTTTATTTAACGTGTAGCCTTTTCTTAAAAGAAATAATTATCTTTCAAAACCCCCTTTCCCTGTTCAGAGAGCTGCCTCTTTCCACATTAATGCTATTTGCATGCGCCGTCTCCTCCTACCCTTCAATAATTTAAACCTTCATTTTTTATTCACTCAGTTGTCAGATTCATTTACATATCATATATCTATTTAACACCAAGCTTGCTCCCTATTTTTTTTTTTCCAACAGGAAATAGGTTTCCCTTCTAGTTTCAGATCATCTCGGGGAGCTGTGAAGTGGCCGCTCTGTATGGTCATATCTGCGGGCAGAGGCGCGAGGCTCCTGTTAGATGGGAGGCACCAACACTGACCAGTGTGTGAGCAGGGGATTGCTCCAGGCTCCCACACCAGTATTTTCTGTGGTTTCACAACTTTGATACCCTGCAGCCAAGAAGACCAATGGTGTCTAGGGTACACAAAAAGGAATGTGGGCAGCAGGGCAGGGGAGGTTCTTCTCCCCCAGACTCTGCCCTAGTGAGGTCACATCGGGAGTATTAGGACCAGTTATAGGCTCCCCAGTTCAAGGGAGACAAGAAACTACTGGAGACAGTCCAGTGGAGGCTGTAAAGATGTCAAGGGCTTGGAGCATCTCTGTACTCAGGAAAGGCTGAGAGCCATGGGGCTGTTCAGCTAGAGAAGAGCAGCCTGAGAGGGGAGCTGATAAGTGCTGATTAAGAGCTGAAGGGACCCCAGGGGCAAGAGGATGGGGCAATGAACAAAAACTGGAACCCAGGAGGATCCATCTAAGCAGGAGGAGAAAGTTCTTTGGTGTGAGGTTGTCAGAGCCTGGCCCAGGCTGCCCAGAGAGGTTGTGGAGTCTCCTTCTCTGGAGAGATTCCAAACCCACTGGAGCCGGGCACCTGGACCAGGGGAAGTGTAGTGTCACAGGAGAAGAGGGCTATGTTCCACATGGATAAGCTTAAGACCTACAGAAAATAAACAGTATTAAAAGCAATTTGAAAGAGAGGACATGAATGAGGAAGGGGTAAATCAAAGAGTCGATCACTGAGAAGAGGCTCATATCCCTCTCCCTCATTTTCCACATTACTAGAAAAAACAGTGAACTGATATCAGACAAATGAGCCCTCTGGACACAATTTTTCAAGTTAATGATCTTCCCTTGCAGCTCTTCCCTGCAACGGAGACTCCCAGCACCTACCCTTTGCCACAGCCTCTAATGAGCAAAGCCACCACCATCCATCTCAGTATCTGCTGAGGAGACGGCTGCCACCTGCCGCCTGGGATTTACACACCACCCTCAGCATGAGCAGGTCAGGTGCAGGGGGCAGGGACGTCATGACCCCACGACATGGTGGGAACAGGGCCTGGAGCATGGAGGGACGCGCAGCATCTCCAGACAGGAGACAGCACCCACCTCTCTACCCCAGAGACCACATTTCAGCCAGGGAAGGGGTGTGCTGCCTGGGACAGCTCTGCAAAGGATGCCGCAGAGCCCAGGCACCACCTGAAATCTTAAAAGTTGGGACAGTTCTGTGGTGAGCACTGGATGAGGTCCCCAGCAAGCTCCGTGCATTCCTGCCTCTCCCAGGCTTCCAGCATCAACCTTCAGCTGAATTGGTGCGTTTGCCTGGTTCAAAATAACCTCTTGTTTCAGGAGGAAATTGCTTTTCTTACCCTGAGGAACCTCTTTGCAGTCTTTGTCAGGAGGTTTCAAATGGACTTTAGTGTATTATTAAAATTCTCCCTCGTAATTGCCCTTTGCAAGGCTGTGGAGAGGGAGGAGCGGGAGGTGCTGGACGGGGCTCCCACACATCACTCTCCTACTATTATGCTTAAATTAACAGGGAATTTTTTTTTGTAAATTGAAGACTAATTTTCTCTTGGGAATAGATCATTAAATTACAGAATACTAATGAAAATTTATAGCATCTGGAGAAGGGTTGGGGGAAGGGTCAGAAGGAGCATTTTGTTGTTTTTTTTCTGGCTTGGCTGGCTATGGCCACAGCTGGAGGTCAGGAGCTGCTGCATCCCAGTCCAGGAGCACAGGAGCCTGGAGAGGAGCTGGACATACCCACGGGGATGGAAGGACAGGACCAACAATCCCCTGGCCCACAGAGAAACACAGGGAGAAACAGCAAGGCCAGAGCTGCCATTCTGCAGACCCAGAGAAAGCTGGGGGGGGAGGGGGGGGAAGATAAGACCCCTCCATCCTCTCGTGCCAGCCATGGGAGCTCGGCTGCCTCTGTCACTGCCCTCCCCGGCGACAGTTTTGATACCCCAGCTGCTGCTGCCAGCAGCAGGGGGTCGCCTGCGCTTGGGGCTCCTTCGCCCCCGTGTCGTGCCCATCACCCCTCCCCAAGGCCTGCCCTGCGGCAGCGACAGTGACCATCGCCCTGGCAACGGCGCTGGCTGGCGATGCAGAGCACTGGGATTTACCGAGGAGCAGCGTTTGCACTCCACGGCCGTATTTTTCCAATCGAGCTCAATTTCTTTGGAGCAATGAGGCTCAATAGAGCTGGGAGTGTGGAAGCGAGGAGCTGCCTTTTGGGGAGGGGACGCTTGGGAGCATGATGTCTTGGGGGCTCTGAGTGAGGAAATGCAGATTTCTCTATTGCTTTGATCATACATAATTTAAATATTCAAACTACTCTGGAATTCATTGAATTATACATGAATTGCACAGGCAGCATTTTTCTAACTTGTGAAAGGCGTTACATTCTCTACCTTCAAAACCTTGTTTAACCTTAAAATTTTTAAAATATTTTTTAAAAATGCAAATCAGTTACCTCCCAAATGACCCTGAGAATGGTGCCCACACCTGCTGGTAATTCCACCAAATCAATGTGTGATTTGGTGATCACGGTTTGTTGTTAGCTGGAACTATATTTTATGGCTATGTTTAGGGTCAGTCTAGCACAGCGAGAAAGCTCCTTGGAGCCTTGTCCCCATCCTCGTTGGGGTGCTCCAGCACCATCCCCTGATCTCCCAACAGGGAAGGGGATGCACCCCAGAGCATGCCCTGGTTCAATGCCCCCACCTACCTCCCCACACTTTGGGTTTGTTTCGGGACACAAAGTTTGTGGACCACTGGTCATGCAAGAGGCTGAGCACCAGGACTGTGTATCCAAGGTGGTGCTGAGCCCCTGCGCTGGCCAGCAAGGCCAGGAAACAGACCCCAAACCAAAGGAGGTAGTGTCCCAGAAAACCAACCCCCCTCCTGTTCCCAGTGCCAGGGTCAGAGCTGGGCAATCTAACCCCAGGGCTGAGTGTGTGTTAATTTCTACCCATATCAATAGGAAAAATATGTCTGTCTAGAAGTAAGCCAGGCAGAAGCATTTGAAGTGGACTCATAGGGGTGCTCTGGCTGTGGTTCACAAAGTTAACAGCTTTTCATGCTACACTAAGAGCTGTGAACTGATCCAAACTCATTCACTGTTCTTGCCACCATGCTCAGCCCCGTGCTCACTGCCAGGAGCTGCTGCCTCCCCCACCTCAGCCTCGAGATGTGCAGGAGCCCTCAGATGGCAGCTTGTCATGTGCCAAGTGGACAGATGTTTTGGGGAGGGAAGGAAAACCACCAGATGTTGCCCTGCAGATTGCTGTGAACACGCTGCATGGCTGAAAGCACAGAAATGGCCAAGCCCAGGACAAGTGCCGCTGCCAAGAGCCCAGGACCTTCCACAGGCTGGAAGAGCTCCAGGCTACCTTCAGCAGTGGGTCCCATCCTGCTGCTTCTCCAGCCCAGCACTGGATCCACTCATGTGGAGAAAGCAAGGCTGCTCTGAAAACCACCTAGCAGCTGGTGAGAACTAGACTACCAGGAGCTTTTCCTCTTTCCCAGGAGGTACTGACATGCAAACAGTGGACCAGACATCAGCTTTTCTTTAGCACTTGTTTTGCTGTCACAAGTCTCACCTGGTCCATCACCTCACTGTGCATCTGCTTCCCAGGAGTCTCATGGGAAGCAGCTACAAGTCCTGTTCATCTGGGACTGAACTGGGGTGCATGTTCACTGGCTAGGAAAGCACAGCCTATACAGCACAGTGAGCCAAAACCTGCCAGGCCTCTACCAGGGTTTGAGACATATTGATTAAAGCCTGAGGAAGAGACACGTTCCCTCCCAGCCTTGATGGGGAGCACGCCTTCTTTTTTTCCATCAAGACCCAGTAATGAACTTCCCAGGCAGGGACAAAGTCAGACAGCACAGGATCCTTGTTTCCAGGGAGAACGTTTTCCATCCCCAGAAAACTCTCTGGGGAGCAAGCGAAAGCCTGGAAGAAATGCAGGGCTATGCAGAACCCTGCTTGCAGTCTCTCCCTAGTTAGCTCACTCTTCATTATCCTTCTCTACCCTTTTAATTTCTCTCTAAACTTAACCAGCTATTGCTGTTCAAACTGAAATAATTAATTGGAACAAAATTGCCACTGTAGGAGAAAAGAATGATTAAACCCATCCAGCGGACAATGGGGCAATCATAGCCTAAGCATCTAATTACAGGGTTAGAGAGTGTGGATGCGGGGATAATAACAGAGCCTTTTGTAAACTGAATGAGCTGGGAGGAGGGTCTGCACTTGACTTCACTCCAGGTTCAGTGCATGATTCCTGGAGTAAAGATGCAAACGCAGGAATAAAAGATCATTAGGGAGTGAATCCCCACAAAGGTCTGCTGGAGAAACAAGAGCAGTGGGAAGCACAAACACCTCCCCGTGCAGCTCTGCATCTGCTGGGTAGGTATGTGGGTGCTGCTTGAGGTGTGAGCCCTTGGAGAACACCCAGGGATATCAAGATCTTATTGGTAGGAGCACAAATAACATCATGTTTAATGGAGTTAATTATTAAAGCACCTTGCACACGTGTGTGCATACAGGTATCTGTGTACAGAGGGTCACTCATTAAGAGATCAGGAATCACACTGTCAGGAGGTCCATATGGAGCACAGCAGCCCACAATCATCACCAGGGCTTGTGCTAAAAGGTGAGCACTCTTCAATACCTGGAGGCATCCCCCTGATTGCACAATGTGAGGGGAGTGCCCCTGTCAGAGAGTCTGTGTCCCTACGAGCCTGTTGAGTGACAGTGAGGACAAGCATCACCAGTGGGTTCCTGACCTTCCCAAGTAGGTTCCCCTTTCCTCATTTATGGCTTTTCTCAGCATCTACATCCCATCTGGTTTGGATTCTACCAGTAAAGACTCATGTTCCCAGGGATTCCCTATCCTGCTGTACAGGAAGCATGATTTGGGTGATCTGGGCCCAGCAAAGCACATGGTGGGGGAAAAGTGTGACCATGGCAGCTGGAGATGCTTTAACATGTGAAGATAGTGAGAAACAAAGAAGTGCTGGGGACTTTTCTGTATCTGTAGAAAAAAGTGTCCGTTGGGCTGGGGGACCTCCCTGCAGAGCTGCTGGGCAAGTGCTGGGGCAGGGGAGCAGGAGGAAGAGAGAGAGTAACACATGCCACTTTGGTAGTGAAAGTGAATGCCACCAACCATCCCGAGGTGGTCAAGGCAGCAAGAAAAACAAAGAGAAATCCTTTGTTTGGAGTCGCTCTGCCCTGCTGGGCTCCTATGGACCAATGTGACTCCCCCTCCTCAGACCTCTCTCTGCCCTCCCCACTCACATTAAAGCACATTTAGCAGCCAATCAGGGACTTGAGACTTCCCTTAATAAAGACATTTTTCATCTCCCCAATCTCAACAAGAGTGAGTTTAAGCAGTGTGAAATTGCAAACGGTCACGGTGTGCAAGTGGCAGAGGCTTCCCCAGGTATTCAGGCAAATGGAGTTCCAGCTGCCCAAAGATTATAAATCTTGAGCAACTCTGAGTCACTTTGAGTAATAGTTCATTTTCTGATTTAATTTTTACTGTGACTGGAGCTTCTAAAAGACATTTTCAGCGATAGGCTTGTCCTGGGGGGGAAGGGGCTCAGTCCCAAGAATTAAACATAGACTAAAGGTGGCTCCTCCTTGGCTTATGGCAGAATCCCTGGGGCAGGACCACCTCAGGAAGGTTTAGCTTCATGCTGAGCTCCCCAGTGCCTTCTAGGCAGAGCTGGGGAGGAAAATGGAGGGGGTCATCTTCACTATGACCTGAATGTTGTGCTCTGACATGGGGCAGGGCACACATATCTGTCCAAACTTAGTAGGGGCTCCCTGTGGTGTTATTTCCCCCCCAGTGTCAGGAAAGAGGTGTAGGGCTCAGAAACGCAGGATGAGACACTTCCGAGACCTGACAAGAAGCACAAACGCTGCTTTCCCTTGAAAACCCCAGGCTGTGGCACCACCAGTGTCACGGTGATTCACACTCACTATCACTCCAGCAAAGACACAGAGCAGGACCCAAGGACAGCTCGTGGGGAATGAGCGTGGCTACTGCCTCCAGCCTGCCCTCATTGTGCCTAATTTATGGCTGACTCTGCTCCACTTTCCCACTGCGCCGGTGACTGCCATGTCAGTTGCCAGTAGTGGTGCCTCGGTGCCACCACATTTCTGCTGGGTTTCCTGCCCCTCCTGCCCCAGCACATCCCACTCCTTCCACTTTTCTACCAGTCCACTGCCAGCACACTTAGGTAGGCTTCTGCCTGCTAATTAGAAGGACTACAGTTCAGACTCTAAACTGACCTGATAGAGAGCTGAATGGAGTCAGTTCTCTCTGAGCAAGTGGTTTTACTGTTGTGGACCCTCCTCTTGGACCAGGATGCCATATAAGGAAACCTCCCAGGATTGCATGAGGCCTCACACCCCCTTTGTGAGTGAATATTTCTTCTGGATATATATATGTATGAATATCCTTGAGTGAGCCCTAACCTGCTTTTGGGTGAGTGACCCCTTTGTGGGTCCCCTCTCATGGGAGGTGTTCCTTTTTACAAGTGACCGCATGCACATTTGGGTTCATCTTTCTAAAAGGAATACTCTTAAACCTTAGGAGTTAGTTGTGTGGTTGTATATTCCTGCCTGACATCCAAACTTGACATTTACTTTGGTCTGTCAGAGAACCAAGTGATTTGGCCGCAATAAATCCGTATTTTGGGTGGCTACTGCTGTCCACTTTATGGGAACCTCAGTGACTGGGATCAGTGGTCCCAGATCATGCCCCAGGTTTGCAGGAGCCCGAGGCTGCGGGTGCAGCCTGAGCGATGGCTGCCAGGAGCTGCAGACAGCCTGTGCTCTTGAAGATCATCACAGGATCTGGCAGGGACCGGGTGCCAACTGCAACCACAAACATAATTAAATCGGCACTCCACACAGCCAAGCAGCCACTGATGACCTGCCGTGTGTCTGTGCCACTCTCCACCTCTCTATGAACCCACGTGTCAAAACAGCCCCTTGCTGCCACTTGGGCTGTGAGCCAGCCCACAGAGGGGCCCTGCCACCTTCCCACACTGAGATGCAGTGATCAGGGGCTCTGCCTCCACAGAGCCCTATGGAGGAGCACAAAAGCTTTGGGTTTTTCCCGAGGATGTAAGAGCAGCGCTCTGGAAACATCAGAAATTGTAACAGGACTGCATACCTGCTTCCCCCTGCAGGCAGGGATGGATGGGGATCACCCAGAGCATCTTCTGCCTACCCTAATTCCACTGGGTTTGCTCTTGCACTCATCCAGCTCATTGTCCTCAGTCCCTCCTTGCAGCAAGACAGTCAAACCACAGAGAAATGTGATTCCCCACCCGGCTGGTACCAACACTGCCCAGACCTCCAGGCTGGGTGCTTGCAGGCTACCCCAGTCAATGGAACTGCCACTCAGCTCTGTCCTCTGACAGAAGGGCTCCCAGGTGCTCTCAGGGAGGCTCCAGAGAAACTAGGACTACCCTGCCCCAGTGTCTGCCATTCCCATGGAAGGAATAACTTGATGGGAAAATTGTAACTCAAGATCTCAAAGCATCACTGGGAGGACAGGGCAATAGCCACCACCACCATTGCTGTTTGTGTGACCAACAGGGATAACTCACGTGAAAAAGCAAAGCAACAAACCCTTGCAATCAAACTCATGATGAGAAGTTTAAAACCAGCCAGAGTCAAACCAATGTACATGCAATCAAGCAGCAACCATTTGGGAAGAAAAAAGCAGCTGCCTTACTGTTCAAAGTCGTCTTGCACTGGACGGTGGAAAGCCTCTTCTTGGCACTTAAAGAATGATGACTCTGCCTTGACCTTTGTGGAAATAAAAGATAAAAGAGGATTTGCTCTGAGAGCAAAAGACAGAGAACAAAGCACAGGTTCCTCTCACCCTGTGGGAAGCATGGCAAAGCTTGTCTGAGCTTTGTGGAGGTTTGAGCTGGGGGACCATGGACTTCCCAGATCCCAGTGCTGTCTGTGACACAGCCAGGGACACAGATCATGGGCTGACAGGGAGCCTGAAGCCCTGACGCTGAGCAAATGCACCCAGCAAGCCATGGAAGCTACTGCTTTTGTCAAGAATCTGTTCGTCTGTGAATATTTTCACACCACCACAAAGCTGCAAACACTTTGTCCTGTCTCTGCATAATGCAGACTGACAACAGCTTATCAGGGTGTCACCTGGTGACAGGTGAAAGCCACTCTCTGAAGCTGAGTCCCACAGGTGCCATAAGATAGCAGGACCATCCATGCTCAGCACAGTTTAGATCCTGTACTCTGACCTTATAAAAGGAATTTATAAAAGGAGTTTAAACCCAAGTTACAAGAATTACTTAAATGATACACTTTTCAAGAAGCTCAGTGAGTGCCGATGCATTTCTGTGATTTATTTTCAGTGTAATTCACCCCTGCAGTGCTGAAAGCAAGGCTAGCATGGCACTGGGCTCAAAGATGCTTGAGGGAACATACCAAGCAGTGTGATCCTGGCTGTCCCCACAGCCCTGGGGCAGGTATCCCACCAGGAGCCTTCTGCCCCTCAGCATCTCCCTGCCCATCCTGCCACCACCAAAGGTTTGCCTGGTGCATGGGAGCTGGCACTGCAGCCTCGCAGCACCTCCAGGGCCAGCCACAGCCAGGAGAGCCCCAGCAGCGCCCATCCCTTCCCAGAACTCTCTGCCCTGCAACAGTGGCCAGAGACAGCCTCGCTTCCCACTGCCCCGTGGCTCCCTGGCATGCAAAGTGCAGTGTATGGAATTGTATTTTTCCCCTGAACACTCTGGAAGAGAAGGAACGAGACCAAGCCCAAGCTACAGATTTTGCTGCCTGCTCTCTGATCCAGACAGATCCATCCAGGAACAAACACAGCAACACAACAGGCCTGCAACCATAATATATACAGCCTAATTAATCACATTACTCATGAAAATATATTGGTATAATTAATAACACACGGCATCTATATTGGCCTCTGTGGCGCAGCAAATTACAAGGCAGTAATACTTGGACGTGTTGACCTGGATTTCATACATAATCCATCAAGCCATTCCCGCCAGATCGGGTCTCTGGAGACACCAACAATACAAAAATTATAATTAAACAAAAGCAAGATAGACAGTGATGGTGTCACATTAATCACTCCTGATATTGCAGGGAAGAGATGGGCTACCCTGATTTTGTCCTGCATGTTCTTTCACTTCCCTCTGTGCAGGTTTTGGTATTTTAGTAGCCCCTAGAAGGGGCTCTATTGCTGTGCTCATTGGGTGTAGGAACAGACCATAGTTCGGTAAGTGGGAGGATTTTGAAGCTCTGGTAGCCAGAAGCTTCAGCTTCCTGCCAGGATTCTGGGAATGGGCAGCAGGAAGAGACTTTCACTGATGGCTTCATTTCAGCAGCAGACAGATTACATACACTTTTTATATGGGACAGGTGCTGCTGGGAATCCTCCTGCCCTGACATAACCACAATGCTTTGGAAGTAGCATGTGTCAATAAAAGATCAGATTCAGCTTTGTACAGGTCAACTTATGCTCTCTAGACCCAGAGGCATGAGCAGCATGGGTGTGCTGGGGAACTGGAGCATGGGAAAGTGCCTTCCCAAGGCCACCAGAGGAGGTTGGCTCACAAGCTATTCAAGTGGAGCCTGAATTCAAACCTCATCACCATCTTGGTGTTTCACACACATCTTCCCTGACTTCACAGTGGCCTTGCAGGACGTGTGCTCTGCCAGGAAATTACCTGTGGAGGGAGAGTTTGCACCCAAAGCTGCATCGCTGCAGAGCAGACCCGATGCTGCCCTGAGCTCCCCCTGCAGCCCTGCAGCCACAGGGTGCCCAGGCCACTGGCCCTGCCCAGGGGCCACAGGGCTTGGTCCGTGGCTACCCGCTCCTGCCCAGCACGGCAATGTTGGTGTGCTTTAGCCGACAGGAACCAGACTTCAGTCATCCTGTACCTGGTACTGGAGCTCAGCACAACAGGTTTCCAGAGCTGAATGAGTCTGCTTAGAAGTCCTCAGACACGTTTCACTGACTTTGTATTTCATTACCGTTATCAGTTCTTGTAAGACAAATGTGCATTCAGAGGGAACCTTCTGATGAGAGGGATGGGATAAGGCATGAGGGATTGTAGCAGCCTATTAAGTGAATCTGGTTAGCATCCCTTTAGTGAGATTATATTTGGCTGTGGTAAGTAAAAGATCTGCAGAAAAGAGACAAAAATATTTTCAATTAAAAAAAGGGAATACTCTGGTCAAAACAAACCACAATTAGCTTGCTTAATTCAAGTAGGATGTCAAGGAGGGCTGCACGGGCAGCACAGAGAGCTGGCGTGTGTTCTACCAAGGCTATACCTGGGTTTGGGAGGGCTCCCATCAAAACCTCACCTGCTAAATTAGTTTAATCATGCCTATGATTAATCATTTTTGTTGGAGCCCTCATTTTGAGGCCATTTAAAGGGGATTGGATCTCCTCTAATCTCCTTTAGAGATTCCTTCTAAAATCTCCTCTACGCCCATACAATAGCAATTAACTCTCAGGACTCAAAAAGCATTGTATTATTGTTGGAAAAGAGTAAAATAAACTCAGAACCACAAAAGCCAGCACCCTTCACTATGAACCAGGACTTAAAGCCAGTATGAGAGGAGTAATTACTGGGATGACACCTGGAGTGCTAATTCATACACAGGGGAGCCACCAGAATGGGGCTAAAGATGGGAGGGCTCACAGAAGTGATGGTGCAGTTCTGTGCCACTGTAAATGATGTGGGATAACATCCTGCTGGGCAACGGTACCAAGCAGCGGTTTTCTTGGCAGCTGGTGCCCGCCTGGACCCTTTGCCCAGCCCTGACTCTCACCAGGGGGAATGGTTTGGGGAAATGCCCAACTGGCCCCAAGAAAGGGCCACCACAGTGTCCATTAAAGTTACTCATGTTAATTAACTCCCTGCTCGGCCCTTTGCTGGCTGGCTGAGCACTGGAGCTGGTGTGGGGATGTGTGTGTGTATGAAAACTGCTCTTGCTGGAGAATAGAACAGGACTGTAAATGTCATTTAAAACAAATCCGATAAACAGAAAGCAACACAAAAATGTTACTCAGGATGAACCTGACTGCAGGTGCTCAAAAATCCATAAAACAACTGGGATTATATAAGGACTTTTGTGGGAGATGAAATTTGTGTTTTTCTAACAAGTGGAAGTTCTACAGAGGAATCTTTTCCCCGAGGAGGGACTTGGCTCCCCGGAGGCTTCCACAGGGCACCGAGCAAAATATTTTCTAATACAAACCAATGAAAAACAGTATGTAACAAAATGCTCAGAAGCAAATCAGGGACTCGGGCAGCCAGTAACCCATCAACACATGGACGCTACTAGCCAGGGCAAGAGTCTGTTTCCTTGTCTATCTTTTTGTTTCTGGCTAGGTAGCCTGTACATGATTGAGCTGTGCCCACAGAAAGCTGCCTGCTGAGGTCCCGTGCCCAGCTTTCCTCACCACCCACATTGACCATTCCTCCTCACAAAGCCAGCCTGGCTCTGTCTGTACTGGAGCAACCTAAGCCTGGGGTCAGGCTCTCCTATCTCTTCCCTTCAACCAAAGAAACACTGCTGACACAAACAGCCTTTCAACATTATTTACAGAACCGCTGCCATAACACACCTTTGCCCCTTTGCCCCTCACCATGGTGCTCTTGGGAGCCCCCCAGCCCCAGCTGAGCTTGTGCCAGCATCTCCAGCCCAGCAGAGCCTCGGCTGCACCACTACAATCCCTTCCTCCGGCAAGAGAAACACACAGTGCTGCAAAGAGCCCAGCACACAGAAGGGACGCTTGTTAAGAAAGCTCATTAATCTTTAACACAGCATTTGGGTTAATTTGAAAGGTTACTCACCCGTCAGCATGAAGGGATCCCTACGGGAACGCTCCTCCAGTGAGCACTGCAGCCTTCGTGGGGAAGAGAGATGGGCAAATGAAACCCACTTACAGGAGCACAGCAACATATGCATTCTTTGCCCTAAAATTGGGAGCAGCTGACGGCGTGCCCAGTCCTCTGGGCAGGAGAGCACCCTGCCACCCTGCAGTCAGGCCCTGTGGGGCTGAGGGCACCCCCCTAGCACTCACTACCTCCTTCCAGGATGGGACGTACTGACCTTGCCGAGGCTGTGCTCTGGCGGCAAGTGGGCAGGGGGCTGTCGGCAGAGTGCAGAGTAAGGGGTGCATGGTGGGGACGCAGGGGTGATGGCGGCCAGTTTGGCGATGCCGCCTGGGGTCTTCCCTGCCGACACGCAGCTGGTGGTGGCAGCAGAGCTCCCCAGGCTGCTGGTGGCAGCTCTGCCGCTCTCTGCCCACTCTAGCCCTCACCATCGGTCAGCCTGGTGAGCCACAATGAGTGCTCATGAGCCATATCTTAAAAAAAAGCACCAGCCCATCCGTGCCTGCACTTGAGCTGTCTGTCTGGCTTGGGTGACGGCTCCGCTTTTGGATTTTGCATCTACTGAGACAAGTCCTCAGTGCATTCTGTGTTAAATAACTAAGGTTAATTTGATTTGATGCACCACTTCATTATCATAAACAGTATGTCAGTCCTCTGTAATTACAGTTTCCTACAGCCGGCATCTTGTTCATTTTCCTTCATTGATGGTGCTTCCCTGTGATCACCTCACAGCGAAGCATTTCAGCGTGAACTTCCCTGAACAGTAATTATGTGTCATTTCTTCTGTAGTTGGTGGCAATACTAATTTACAAAAATAAGGGCAAGGACATAAAATTTACTTTTCATTACAGCCAAATTTTCCTCCAGTGTTCGGGATGAGGACAGGCAGGGAGGGGAAGGGATGGTCAGAAGGACAGACACTTCTGGCAAGAGGATGCAGTGGCCAGGAGCTCTGCTGCTGGCACCCAACTGCCCCTGGGCACCCTGGCACTGGTGGATCAGGATCAGCAGGGGGCAAAGTGTGGTGCTAACCACCGCACCAGGACTGGAATTTCTGCCAGCTTGGTGAAGTGATGCTGCTCATGCCCACACCACACTCCCTGCTGCCAGGGAGGGAGGTGCTCTGCCACCAACAACAGCATGAGAGCCGGCACAAAGCAGAGGCAGCAACCACCAAAATAACTACACAAAGCCAGAGCCAACACCCTTCTCTCTCTTGGCCCCCTTTAGCCACCAGTACCTTTTCTGAGAAAGGTGCTGCCAGATTGATGACAGCAGCAACTCACCTGCTGGCAGCACTTACTGGCCTTTCATTTCCCCCAAACACCACGGTCTGTGGAAGGGCACTGCCCCTCCACTGCTTCTCATTGGTATCCCCTCAGAGCCCCAGCTGGGGACCCTTCCTTTAACGGCTCCTTTGGAGCTGTGGCACCTTGCTAGGAGCATCCCCCTCAGAGGCGGCACTGGGCAGGTAAAATGGCTCTTTCTACAGAAGTCCCCATCCCCATGCAGGTTGTGCTGCTACAGGACCTGCTGCAGAAACCGAGGACCCCCAGCCCCCCATACTCCCAACTGTTTAGTGACCATGCTCGGGGTCAGCCATAAGAAGGGCACTGCAGCCTGGCACCTTCCTTGAGCTGCTGGCATGGGGACAGAGCTGCCTGCATGCTGGTGGGACTGCTGATCTGCCCTCCAAGACAGGGGGATTGGTATCTTCCTTATCTGCAGCTACAAAAACAGGACTGCATTGGTCCTGGCTGGTGGGACAAATCCTACAGCACCACGTGGTCAGAACAGCATTAGGCTGCTGGGACAGAGCAGTTTTGTTAAGCTTGAATTAACAATGCAGAAAAATGTAAAAGCAGCACACTCTGGCTATGGGTAGAGCTGCAGATGCTATGAATGTCCTGACCTCATGCTGGCAAGGGATAGAAACCCTGATGATGAGTGACAGACCTACCTTGGGCCCAGTAGAGCTGCCACCAGTGCCAGAACTGGAAAAATGGTACACAGCATATCCATTATAGAGGAGATATACCCAATACATAAGAAGAACACCTTGTAAACGGCAGCAATACCCAGTATGCCACAGGAATATCCCGTGTACCAGCAGAACACCCAGTACACAACAGGAAAATCCAGTACAAAAGACTACCCAGTAGACAAGAGTACTCAGCACACAAGTGGACCAGCCCTGGACAGCCCAACCTCTTGTCCCTGAGCTGCAGGATGGGCTCTGGCTGCTCCAGCTCCCTGGGTTGGCTGCTGTTGGTGGCCATGGTCTGGTTCTCAATGACCTGGATGCATTTGAGGGGTTCTGCAAAGCTGCACACCCCCAGCCTGGCCACCCACTGTCACTCCCCTGTACTGGGCACTGCACCGGCTTTGTCCCACCTCACCAAGCCATGCTCCACAGTGGGATGTTCCGCAGTGGGATGCTCCACACACAGGTTCCTGCTCACCAGAGAGCACACAAAGAGCTCACCCAGTAAAAGTTGCTCTCAGTTATCATTTCTGTTCTTTTTTAATTGAAATATCCACAGAGTTGAACTGATGGTGTTTGCACTGACTGCAGAATTAGCCAGGCACTAGACTGTAACAATATAAAATATATATTGTTAAAAGCCACTTAAGGCTTTCTCTGTAAGGGTTTGTTGAACCTTTGAACAAGAGCCCAGGGGACAGCCCTTTATTACCACTGTGACCAGGTCAATTACACTAGAACTGAGCAAATTATTTATGAGGTGGTCAGCCTATTAAAACATTAACACATCCATTACTTAGCTGCTGATCTGGCTCCTGTCTTTATTGCACTCTGTTGGGCTTGGGAATTTACTGGCATTTTATTTGATTCAAAGCCACATTTACAAGAAAAAAACCCACTCCACAGCTCTTGCTTTCAAAGAGCCCGAGTTACAGAGGGACCCTCCAAACTCAGGTTAATTATTTTTCATTTTGCTTTTTTGTCTTTTTTTCCCATTGCCTTCTTAAACAGTCTAAACAAAGGCACAAATTGCAGTTCTTTAATTTGCAGAGATACCTCAGCACACCAAAAATCAACTGTAGCTATTACCATCGGAATCTCTACTTGCCCCGTAACTCCGAGTGCTCACAGTGGGAACATGCGATGAACCAGCTGAGCTGCTCCTTTGAAAGTGATAAAGCATCAAATCTTGAGAATAAATGGGCTGTTACGGCTGTGGGCACCCTGTGGTTACCAGGCAGCACGGAGAGGCAGAGAGCACTTTGCAGGGAGAGGGGCATTTATTTCTGTCTGTCAAGGAAAGATGGAGAACATACAGGGTATAGGAATTAGTGTCTCAATCACCTACGTTTACACACTTCCCCTTTCTGAAACGCCTTTTGGCCAGTCGCTTTCCTGCATCTGCTATTTTATTAGCATGCCTTTTATGACATTTCCAGATACTTATTAAATCAAGATGCAGAGGCTTTGCTTTGTGTGCTGGCTGTTAGATGTGGAACCCAGAGATTAGGGAGTGGACAGGGACACCTGGAGATGAGGATCCAGATGCAGCCATGCCCCTGGCTG
>JANHGL010003046.1:3628-14156 GCA_024611195.1 Ceyx melanurus | reverse complement strand
ACCTGATTAATGTTTGTGGCTTAGGTCCATGAACTGGAGAAGTCCAAGAGAACTTGAGCGCAACAGTCTGCAGAGATGAGGGCCACGCTGGAGGACTCGGAGGATGACGTGCTGAGCGATACGGAGGGCAGGAGCCAGGGCATCGTGCACCTGGAGCACGGCGAGGACACCAATCAGGTAGGGGATGCTGTGGGGGGTGGGTGCGGGAGAGGGGGGCTCTTCTCCTGGGACGCGCTCCCTCCCTTCCCGGGAGGAGAGTCGCGGGTGTCTTGAGGTCACCAGGCGCTACCGCTTGGAGTTGAGGTTTCCCCGACCCAACTCTAGGCAAACTCCGGAAAAGTCCTATTTCGGGGCCAGCACGTTGCTGCTGCACGTTGGCTCTTCTAAAACCCGGCCAGGTGCTCGCTGTGTCCTTCCCGCTGTGAAATTGCACTTAATGGCCCAAGACTACGGGGGGGGGACACGTGTTTTTGATCATAATTGGGTTGTTCTTTTGTGTGTTGTGTCTTTTGGTTGCTTTTCGGTTGGCGTTTTTTTTGCTTGGTTGTGTGTGGGTTGGTTTTTTTTTCTCTGTGTGTTGGTGGTTGATTTTTTTTTTGTTGGGTTTTGTTTGTTTTTTGTTGTTGGTATTATTTTTTTTTTTCCCTCCAGTCTCCTTTATCAGATCTTCAAAAGAAAATTTTTCCAGGCATTTACCAGCAGGTATTTTTTTTGTCTCTTCCAATCCTGGAGCCTGTGGTTGTCAGTTTTTGAGCTGCTGCTTGCTGTGAGCATGACAGGAGATGGGGAGGAGCTTGGAGTGGGTAGAATGCACGCTTTTGTCCATTCTGGCAGCAACACATTCTTAGTAAATCCCCTCTGTAATTTGGCAGCTTTCATCCGTGAAGTGCCCTTTTAAAGGCATATAGTTAGTTGCTTTTTCATGATCATTATATTTTCCTGACTCCTTATAGAATGTTTCTGGGAGTACTGTAACTGAAATACGTTGCTTTAGCAAATTTCCCCTCTTACCTTTATTGAGACCACAACTTAAATTGTTGTTCTGCTGCTAGCTCATTGGCCCTGAATGCTTTTTCAAGCAGAACATATCTTTTGAAATAATGTATAAGCAAGAAGTGATGCAACTGGTAGGTGATACCTCCAGCTGGACTTTTCTCATGGTAATTGTGGGTTTACTACTTTACAGAACATATAGTTCAGGAGCTAAAATGCTGTGCACAATATTGGTTTTGTTTGCATCGACTTGTGGTCGTGGGTTGTAGTTTTTCATACTGCATATCAAGAAACTGACAATGCTACTTAATTTGTACTTTTGATCCTGAGTTGGGATCTGCTGCGTAGGGGAAACAATTGCTATTGTTTGTTTTTTTTTTCCTAACATACCTGCTATGCTAATGGGCAAGTAGCAGAAGAATAGCAATTAAAGAAGGAAGAGGGCTAGAGGATCCTTTGAATCACAGCCCACTGCAGTAGCAGGGATATTATGTGCTCAACAGGGAACAAGAATTTAGTGATAATACTTCACCAATGCAGAGAACTGGGCTAGCATTGTGTCATCTGGTTAACTTGTCTGTGAATATAGACTGAAGCAAAACTGATTCCTCAGGTGAGCAGTCATACTACATTTAAAGTTTTGCTTCTGCATTGCTGAGTATTTGGTGGTGTAGGCAACACTGAGTCCTAAATTATTGTGTGCAGTACTGAGTCCTAAATCACTTGTTAGAACTGTATGTACAGTTCTATTAACCTGTACAGTCATGTACGTGTGAAAATAACTGGGAATTTTAGTATAACCCAAGAAATGGGTTTAAGTTTTGAAGAGTCTAGTTGGAGGCAAATTGGTGTATTTATATTTATATGAACATATAGATTAACATACCTTTTTAGTGTATATATTTTAATAGATGGAGGCTTGTTCTCAGACTGCAACACAGAGGATCTTAGTTTTTTGGAAGGAAACTGAAATCAGCGGTGGGACCAACTTGTTGCTCCCTAATTCACGGGAGCTGTAACATTTTAATTTTTCTCTTGTATTGCAATTTCATTAGGCTTTTCTTTGGAAATGTTAGAAATTAATTTGAAGGCTGGCACCTCGTGACTAAGCTCAGACTGGTGCTCGGAGTACTGCTGGACTGTCAAGCCTACCAGACTCCCCAGTGCCTAGCAGGAACCTTGGAAACTTGCCCAGTTCTTCAACTGTGAGAGTAAGTTAGTTCTGATAATATTCTTGTTATCAGAGGTCTGTTATTCCTGTTATTCAAGGCTTCCATTTGCAGACTTGGAAACTTGAGAGCTAAGCAGAAGAAAAGTTCTCCTGGGCCTTGGATAGAGGGCTCTCTACTACTGACCACAAAATCAATACTTTATTGGGTGTTGGAAACCTTGTGGGGACTCAAAGCTGCCTCTGGAGGCCCCTGTGAGATACAGAAAGCTCTGGAGCCCTTCCTGTGTGTCCAGGGCTTGCCACCCTGGAGAAATCCTGGGGTGGTAAGCTTGGGAGCATTGTCTTTGTGCCCTTTGAGAGACAGCTCTCCCTGGCAGCTCACTTGGCAAACAGGGAGCTCTCCAAGAGGATGAGTGATTCAGTTGAGCATTTCACAGAGCATTCTGGGTTGGGTGAATTGGCACATCATGACAATGATATATTTCTGCTGCTTATCAAGTGCAGCATGTGGGCATATCCCCAGAGTGCTGGAGCCCTGCTCGTGGGGAGTGAATACCAGGCACTGAGGACAGTAGTGTGGTCCCAGCCTGGCACAGTAAGACAAAGTTGGCATCTAGGCAGGCCCAGCTTTGAGAGGAGCTCAGTGGGTGCTGTTCCAGTTCCTCACCAGTTCTGCATTTAATTTTGGGGCAATTGACAGGCTTTGGAAACTGGAATGCTCTGGTGTTCCTGGAGGAAGACCCCTCCAGTCATGATGAGTTTGAAGTGTGAGAGAAGCCTGCTCTGCTGCTGTCCTGTTAGAACTTGGGGTGCTGTGAAACCAAATTGTGCATAGCTGTGCTAATGTAATTTGCATAATCTGTCAGCTAATTATTGATTATAATTACTGATAATAATTTTTTAATTAAAGAAAACAAATTCTTAAATAACCAATTGACACAATAGGCCTTACCCTATGCATTCCTGCCTTCCCTTGCATTTAAATGGGAAGCCTGCTTTTCTACCCTTGCTTCATGTCATCTGGGAAGTGTATATACACATTTGAATCTTGCACTGAAAGCACCAGGGGCCCATTTATAGTAATGGAGAGAGTGCAAGAATTGATATATTTTTTGCCTTCATTCTTTGAGTTTGTAATTTTTAGAAATAATAATAGTTTGTAATTTTTAGAGTCAGGTTGGCACCTTCTCTGTTGGGACAGAGACTTTAAAAAGTGGTTTCCTTTAAAAAGTGCCACTTTAAAAAAAGTGGCAGAGAATAAACACCATGATAATGTACATCAACCTCTTGTCCTCTTTAGAAGAGAATGTTATTTACTCAATAGAACATGCCAAATTAATCTACTCCTTCTCATAACTGTGACCTGTCATTCCAAATTCCTAGATCTGTAACCATGAGAACAGATGACAGCTTGCTAGAGAAAAAGCAGTTCAGTTCTTGATTGCAGTGATACCAGTCCAGAAACTCTAGGGGGTAGCCAGTAGTGAAGCTTGTTTGGTTTCACCAGTTTTCTCACCATTATTTTCCATAATACCAATCACCTTAAAATGGACAAATAGAGAGAGAGATGCACAATAAATAAAACCTGAAAGTTTCAACTACTTTGGCTCAGGGGTGGATTACATAAGCTAATGCAGTAGAATAGAATTGTTATTTTTAAATGAAGAATAGGAATGAAGAGATGACATAAGTAAGACACTTAATGGGTTTTTAGCCTACTTTCCAAAGGAAAAAAAGCTTGTGTAATCACTCTATCAATCCTGTTTTAACAACTTGAGTATGTTTTGGCCAAATTTGGCAGTGACACAGACATTTTAAAGTTTCTTTGAGAGCTCTTCAAAGTTCCACGAAGATCAGCCTCTGGGTGGAAGAGAGGAAACCAAAATAAGTGCATACCTTTTCTTCTCAGGGGGAGAAGGTGCAAGGTGAGATCAGCAGTTGTCTTCTGTTTTGTGCACTAGCAAATTGGCATGTGGAGCAGTGTTCACAGCTTGAGCCAGACCCAGCAGGTAGTGTCTCTTGGCCTGAGGGTAGTTGGGAGAAAATACTTCAGGGAACTTACTCTTGCTGTGGGCTGGTGCTGTTAGGGAATGTGGAAGGCACCAGTTCAGGGGAAGGTGGTGAGAAAATTATGGGGAAATGTGAAAATGTGAGAGGGATTGGAAGGTTTTTTGGCACAAGCTTAGAGGGGACAGTCTCAAGCTGTAGTTTCTCTGATAAGGGGGCAGGACAGTAGATACCAGTCAAGTAGAAAATAGTCTTTATTAGTTTGCTGCTTGTGAAACAGCTACTTCTAACAGAATAGATTGCATGTTTTAGTTTGGTTTGTTGCTTTTTAACATTTTTTAAACTAATTTATAATGATAATCCTGTATACTGAAATCATTGTATAGTGAATAAATAGGAGGTAAAGAGCAGTAGGTACATTGCACGTTTCAGTGGCACAGTTACTGGGCACAGTTAGCTAAACTGGGAGCCTTCTCTCAGTTTGAGGATGATTTCTTCTCCCCTGTAGCCTCACATGGTGGAGTGTATCAAAACATCAGCATTATCAGTTCCAGTGTGACTGTTTATGAGTAATGTGGATCCTTGTCTAGTAGGAAATTAGTAGGCTCTTACCAAATCAATTAAGAAGGGCAATTAAATGTCTTATCAGTTAGGAGTTTCTAATCCTGGATATACCTGAAACAATGACTTAGAAATGTCAAGATTCATGTCTTTGGAATCATTTTCCCTTGACTAGTTTTCACTTTATCAAATGATGTGGTTGCTTGGGTATACAGTTCCAAAATGAAAAAGCTCTATATTTTTTTTTTCTTTTGGACCTGTTGGATTTGGTAAGTTGTTGAAGTTTCTCTGTTTGATGAGGGTGAACTTTTTTTTTTTTTTAATTGAACATGTGGTAGTTAACATAGACAAAAATAACTTCTCAGCTCATATCCAAGGCTTATTATGAATGTAATGTGTTAATCAGCTTGATTAAATGCTCACAATGCAATTTAACATGCCTAGTATTTTTTGAAACCAAGAATGCACATTATAATTTTGTGGAAGATAGCTGGTTTTTTTGAGCAGTGACTGAAAGAAGAACTAAGAATCATCATACAGCATTTTGTGGTAATTATCTATAAAATGTGGTGGCAGAAAAGGTAATATTATCCCTGCATATCTTGGAAGGAAAAGAAAGATCTTATGTACAGCAGCAATTGCATCACTGTATCTCTTCTATCTCCTGTCAGTGTAGTTTTTGCAGAGAAAGGATGCTGAGGCAGAAAGAATTGGCTTGTCAATCCATGTTAATTTGGATCTTGCATAGTGTAGGTTTAGATTGCATTTTTAAGTGCTCTTCTCAACATTCTCTACCAATAGAGCTTCCTCTTGCAAGTTGGGCAAGGTGGCATTCATTGTCTGCCCAAAAACTACTGTAAATAAAAAAAAAAAAGGCAAAGAGAAAAAAAAGTGTCAGTTTCCATCAGTTTATTCTGAGCAATAGCATAGGGCAGGAGAAAAGATATTTGTTCATCCAGTACCAGACTCATTGTGTTGTTCCCAGTGCTTTACTGACCCATTCCTGTCAGTACTGGAGAATGCTTTCTGGGGTGACACAGAGCCAGCAGCATTTGAGTGGGGTTTTGCATAAAAAATGACATTTTCCTTAACATTCCAAAATATGAAAGTATAAGACTGATGCTATAGACACCTACCCTGAACCTGTCAGGCCTAGCTATTATTGCCTGTTACCAAACCTTCTACTCCTTGGCAAGCTTGGGAAGAAGTCAGCCAAAGACTGATGCAGTGAATGCAAATTCTTTAAATTGTTTACCCCAGCCCACCCCTACCAGCTGTATTTATTTATATTCAACTTCAGTCAGTCTTCTGACCTCATCCATACTCGAGCCACATTGATAACAGAGGTGTGGCTACAGGTGATAAGGAGTAGGTATAGGTACATATTGTGTCTGCAGGGAATTGGCACTGAAATGTGTATGGTTCAACAGTCCACCAAATGATTACCTGTTCATCAGGAGGCTGGGATGTCTCAGAAGTGTGTAAGAAAGCTAATGTTTTAGTACATTATTTAGTATTATTTAGTACATGTTTTAGTGCAGGATGTGTACTAAAAGGAAGGGAGGATGAAATGTCATTGCCATTCTGTGCATTCCACCACTGAAACTCCTTCAGAAATCACTGCCTCTGCTGAAAATCTGCAAAGATCCCCTGCCTGTGTGGCACAGGTAGTGCTCTTGTGTCATGCTTGCAAATGACCAGTCTCTCACAGGCAGATGCATTGCTGCAGGAGTCTGTGTGATTCTCCCACAGGCTAGTTGGGAACAAAGCTCTGGAGATGAGCAAGCTAAGTTGTGATATGTACAGGGTACATACAGGCAAACAGAAGGGATGTGATTGGGACTTTTTGGGAGCACTGCTGGAAATGCAAGGAGAAGGACTAACAGAAGATTAATGCTCAGTCAGGCTTGCTTTCAAAAGCAAGAAAAACACATTATTTAAAAAAACCCCAGGAAAACATGAAACAACTATATTAAGAAATCATCATTCCGTCAAGCGATGAAAATATGTGAAATAAAAGAACTAAAGTGACTGCAGTGTGGATATATTAATATTCTGCAGGCTTTAATTGCAAGCAGGCAGAGTATTTGAACAAGGCTCAGGGAAGTGCTGGAGTCACCATCCTTGGAGGGATTTTAAAGATGTGTAGATGTGGTGCTGAGGGACATGGTTTAATGGAGACCTGGTGGTGCTGGGTTAACAATTGGATGTGATGATCTTCAAGGTCTCTTCCAACCAGAAGAATTCTGTGATTCCATGACTTGAGAATATGGGTCTTACTAACAAATGCTGAACCTGTGACCAAAGTTAACAGGAGCTGTTCTACAACACTGTCTGCAGTATTATTTACACTAGGTATTAGGAAAAGTAAAAATGGACACCTCAGACTGGGCTTTCAAAATCAGTGGGTACTTTTCATATGAATGCATCTTTTCTTCACTATTTTTCCCCTGTGAGTTATGAGTAAAAAAGTTTATGTAACAGATTGTGAAAACGAATTCATTAAAATTTGGAAAGCACTCTGCTGCTGCAGTGGTGGCTGTTTCAAAACTACCATACACAACTCAGTAACTGTGTTTACAGTAGTTTGCAGTATGTAAAAATGGTAAAGCCAGTGAGTACAGGATAAAAAAAGTGTTGCTTTTTATAGAGATGGAAATTGTTTGTTTACACTAAATGAATGGGAACTATAATACGTTATTATGTCATTAAAGACAGTATCATAGACTTTGCAGGAAGTGAAAAGTGTTGCCATAAAGAGGATAAATTCAGTTTGCACCAGAAACTTAAATTGTGAAAATTTCTACCTATGTGGCAACGACATTTCATCCTCTTTCCTTTTAGGACCATGTGCTGCAGAGGGGCCTGTTTCTTGTGCCTGTGCTAAAAAGGGCACTCCAAGGAGTGCTGTACTCCCAGAGGCTCTTCAAGCCTGGGGTGAGGTGGCCCTCCAGGATGGGGCAAACCCAGGTCACAGCTGCTTCAAGCACAGCTGAACCTCCTCAAGCTCACCTCCTATGTCTGAGTGGGATGGCTGAACACACCTTTCCCAGCTGAGCTCCAGCAGTCCTTTGTGTGTGCTGTGCCCAGCAAGCTTCACAGGTGACTTCTAAAGACTAAGGGATGTCTACTACAAATGAACCTAATGTTTTTACAGTTTTCCAGATGTGGTCAGGTTGACTTTTGCTCTTCCTGTGGCTTACTCCAGCTTTGAAAGCTCTCCTCTTGACAAATTTCAGCCTCCTTCCTCAAAATTCAAGGTTAAGAAGCTTTTCGGAGGATTAATCAGAAATTTTGTCGTGAGATCAGTATGTATTTTTTTTCTAGCCTTGGAAACAGCTGAAGTTTTGTTAGAATTGTTCTGGTTTTGCCCTTCTTTGAGGTGAGTAGCTCAGAGCAGTTCCCAGGAGAATGAGACACAGCAACAGCCATCCTGTGCATTGGTGCTTTCGTGGCTGGGCAAGAAACCTGGCTTTTGAGACCCTGATCTTCTGAAAGAGGCAGAGCTAGAGGAAGTCTTCAACTGTGGCCTCTGTCTTTTTCTCCATCACTGTGTGTTTATGTGATGCAAGGACAGAAAGGATTAAAATCTGTGAGCAGTGTTCTTGTGTGCAGGTTGGCTGTTCCTTATCTTTGTGGGGTTTGAGTGGGTTTTTGGCTGAGTGCACTTGACCTGAATGTTCTAATCATGAGAAGTTCTGCTTGCTGTGGGCTCCCTCCTCAGCCATTGCCACCCATGCACGTTCTGTAGGAACAGCAATGCTGCATCTCCAAAGGCTCAGGTTTGTTAAAAGGAGAATAGAAGCTGAAGAAAGCAGGAAACCTTCCTCCACTCCAGCTTTCACTTTTTGCTAATGCAAAATGATGAGTGTCAGAATTTTGGGCTAATTTTGGATGCAGTTTGTATTGTCCTGCTCCATGGAATTTAGGTGAGAAACTTCTTGGCCTTCTTTGTGTTAACCTAGGAGTAAGCAATGAGTACCCTGAGGTACCCATTTCAAGACAGAGCCTTCCATTCTATTGAAAATTTTGTGAGAGGGTTTTGCAGTGGAGATTTGTGACTTCTAGATGCTTTTGCCCATCACTTGCTCATGACACCATCATGACTACCAAAAGCACTCAGTAGAAAAAATAATGAAGCCACATTTTTAATTTGAGGAAGAAGTGAGTCTCTGGACTTCTCTCTGGCCTAATAATCTGTGTGAATCTGGGCACTAATCAGGCCCCTCTAGCAATTTCATTACTTTATTTCCCAAAGCTATAGGATGAATATAGCCAAGTCTACAATTTTCTTTTTACGTTGCATTCCTCAAGAAGAGCAGACAGTGCAGAAAAATGAGTCTTGGCTTGTGAAGTAACTTCTGTGCATGGCTTGTTCTTTCCCCTGTGTGCAGCACAAGCTGTAAACCACCTGCAAATGAGATTGCAAATGTCTGTCTCTTCTTTTTGTCCACTGAGCCCTGGTTTACTGATGCTGGTCACTCTGGGTTTCTGCTACCTGTGTCCAATAGAAGTTCCTGCTTGCTGCATATTTTAGGAGGCTTGTGTGGGTGGCTGTGCAAGTTACAGCAGCATGGCTTGCAGTTCTGTTGCTAGGAGCCAAGAGTTGAAATTCTTCTAAGTTTTATGGTCTGTATTACTATGAGATAAAAGTTTTGGTAGATAAATGGTCTATGTATAAACTACACCCTGTTTATTTTATTTTTAGGCGGGTTTGCATCTCGATAATTGGCAATTGATGTTTGTGCTTCTAAAAAGGTGGGATCTCCAGGATCTTGATTGTAAACACATCTGTTTACCTTCAGGGCAGAAGAAACATACTGTACTGTATGTACAACCATACACTATTGTTCAAACACCCACAACTCTTCAGGAAAGCAGATGCCTTGTTTCAGTTTCAGTCTTTCGTTGAGTCACTCCTGCTTATGTAAGGTCTGAATTTGTCTCTCTTAAGGCTACGTTATGGAAATGAAAATCTTAAATAATGCCTTGTCTGCTGGGACTACCTGCTTCTGATACGGAGGAGGAATCCAACTTGCATTTCTCGTGTTGTTCTGGTAACAGAAATTCTCTTGATCCTCTGGTTTTGCTGAAGGGAGTAGTCCTCTCTGCTTTGGATTCCTCACATAGTTCTTAGTGCTGACTTGGGGCAGGAAGTGCTGCTCTGATCTTAGGTTTGCTCTGAAAACAAGCTCCTACCTTGTAACCCAGAAGGACCTCTCACTTCTATGGCTGAAGGTGAAGGGGTCACCATTGCCATCGAATTCCAGGTTTTTTCATCATTGTGATGTTCCTTTTATGGGCTCCCATCCTGTCTGGGAAACTGGCCTGCCTTATTCTGTCCTGACGCAGCCCCTAACAGGAGCGTGGTTGGTTTTTGTTGGTGTTTTTGTTTGGCTTTTTTTTTTAAACATCCTTTCAAGACAGTTGTTTGGAATAATCTCAGAGTTACTATGTTAAAGCTCAGAGTCATTGAAGTGGTTGCTGAAGGATGTGGCTTTCCCCTAGGTAAATACCACACCCCAGGCTAAATGGCAGTGCCTGTCGCCTGGTGACAATTGCATTCCATTGCGAATGAAGGGTGGGCCCTGTTTGAATAGTGATGGACTCGATAGGTGAGGCAGTAACTGCTCTTTAGAGGGAAATGGAGGTGTGACTTTGAAATTCAGAGACAAAGGGGTATAGGAGAGGCAGACTACTGGACTTGTCTTGTGATCACAGAATCACAGAATGTCAGGGGTTGGAAGGGAGCTAGAAGATCATCTAGTCCAACCCCCCTGCCTGAGCAGGGTCACC
>JANHGL010003043.1:89626-103211 GCA_024611195.1 Ceyx melanurus | reverse complement strand
AGGGTGCCCAGAGAGGTGGGGGAAGCCCCATCCTTGGCAGTTTCTCAGGCCAGGCTGGATGGGGCTCTGAGCAACCTCCTGAGTGGGAGGTGTCCCTGCCCTTGGTATGGGGTTGGAACTGGATGAGCTTTAAGGTCCTTTCCAACCCTGACAGGTCCATGATTCTATGATAGTCAGGGGGTAGTGGTGATCCAGGTCTGGACTTTACATATGAAGAGCTGCAGAGAATTATTTTCCTGCAGCAGAAGGGGCAGAGTAGCCTCAGGGCCAGGCTCTGCAGCAGGGATATGGGGCCACCAGGAGGCTTAACATCCACAAAAATGTTGCATTGATACCAAATCAGCACTGTACCCTATCAGCATAGACAAGCAAATTAAAAATAGTAACACTGAGAGGAAAAAAAAAAAAAAAGTGATAAAAAAATAGAAAAGAAGGAAATGAAAAGAAACTGCAAAATTTGGAAGTTATTTATCCTGACATACAGAAGAGGCTGTTACCATTATTTTTCACTTGTGCTCCTCTTGATACTTCCTAGTTCTGGCCAAATCCACCTGTGCCAGGTTATGGGTCAGTGTTTCAGGTGGGGGATGTCAGCCCAGCTGGCAATACTGCTTCTGTAGCTGCTATTACTGTGCTATGTGCCAGCAACGTGGTCAGTCAGCTCTGGGACTGAAACTGAAAAATAGAAACTGCTGCTCTCAGCATAAGCCCTGCTTTCTAAACACTCGAGCCTTACTGTGTCAGGAACCCTAATTGCTCCTCATTTCAAATGTTTCTGTATTGTGCATTGCACTGGAACAACACCAGGTAAACAGGCTGTGGGTCTAATAAAAAAACCCAAACATAGGAACAGAGAGGGAACCATCCAAGATACTATTACTTTGAGATTATGGCTAAGAAACTAGTTTGTTCCTCACATGGTATCAGACACTTTTCTTTCTCCAGGCTTCTTAGCTTACTGACGAGCCAGGTGACCTCCACTCTCAGAATTTCCTTGCATGTGAAAATTGCAGAAGGGCAACCAACACGTCAGAATTTTTCCTTCTCTTCTTGAATTATTACAAACACCACAGAAGCAGCTATTTATGCAGAGAAATATGAATTTGCAATTCTCTCTCAGTTCTGTGAATGAAAGCCCTCCCATCCCAGAAGCAGCTTCTCAATTTCTATCTAAATGTGCATTGCCTCCTGTTAAAGCAAAACTGTCAACCTTATCCACTCAATTATTTACTCACAATGTTTTATTGTATTCCTGTGTCTATAGCTGGTCTTATGTGGGAATAATTTGGGGTTTTTTCCTCCTGCCTGTTACTGCAACTACAACTACCCCAGTTTGTATTTCAGGTCAGGAATGCTCCAGGGGTAGCTCTGAGAACTGTTCTCCAGCTCCCTAACAGGATCATCACCTCATACAAAATGCTCTGAGGAGATTTTGCCATTTCTTTATTTTTCCTCTCTTGGTTGAAGTATGGAAGCCTCCTATGAAATCAACCTTTAGAAGGTTCATTTGTGGCAACTATAACTCTGTCAGAGAGGTGCCTCTTGAGGGCTTTGAGAGCTGGACATGTTCAGCTTTGTTTCTCATTCCTGCAGTACAAATATTCACAAAGGCACCATTTGCACAGAGTTATGACACCCATCTGCACATTTTTCTTCCTTTGGGTGAGGGGGAAGAAATTAAATGTGAGGAGCTGAAGGGAAGGTGAGAGACAGAAATGGCAAAGAGGACTGATGTGAATAAAGGCTGGTCCATCCTTCACGCTGAGCCCCTTTGTGCCACCTTGGCACAGTCTTGCTCCTATTGTGAGACATTTTACTTTGACAGAACGGTGGGAAATGGGATAAAAGTCACAGGGACAGGTACAGATTACTTTAAAACTTTTTCTAGTTGGTGGTTGTACTAGGAATACAGATCCTTTGTAACTATGTTTCCGAAGAAAAATATCTTTATTGGTATTTTATCTAGTAATTTCCCCTCGGTTTCATAACAGAACTAAGTTCAGGTGGCTTGGTATAACCTGACTTGATTTGATTTAGGCTGGCATGGAAGGGTTAGGATCATCTCAGGGTTTTGTCATTCAGATTACACAGATCAGCAGATGTGCCTAAAGTCTTTCACTAAATTTTGAGGGAAATTTTGACACAGACAGTAAAAAAGCCAATATTTCTACAGTGCTCTTGCAGTTGTTGGTGGGGAGTCCTTACAGCTCTCAGCACAGTGAGGTGAGTAGGAACACAGCCCCTCTGCAGTCAGGCCACAAGAAGACAGATACTGAAACCCTGCTGCTTGCCCAAAGATTCCTTGGTGATGAACAGAAGGAAAGAGCTCCTACAGAAAGATGCAGAATAGAAAATATTTGTGCAAATAGAGCAGCCCCAGATACAAATGTTGACGAGTGGCTGGGTCGGCCGCAGCTCTCTCACGCTCGCTTTGGGTTTCAGCAGAGCTGCCAAAACTCAGGCTTCACAGGAGTTCCTGGGAACGTTTTCTTTGGGTTTGGTCTGTGTGGATTTTGACCCAGTAAACTGGTGAATGCTGCAAAAAAACACAAAAGGAAACCTATTCAGAGCTCTTGAGCTCCACTCATTTTCCAAAGGGAAGCTGATCCAAGGTGGAAACATCATCAATATGTTGGTGCAGAGATAGAACAGACCCAGGCTCTTCTCAAAACCTCCAGAATCCAGAACATCTCCATCCTTCTGACTGAATTTTTGTGTTTACCAATAGCTGTGGACTAAAGCACACTGAATATTTTTAAGGTTCCCTGAAACAACTTCTTAACTCCACGAGGTAACTGGGTTTCTAAGCAGTCATCTTCTGGAGTGTTTTGGCAATATAGAAAGGGAGTAATTATTCATTTCTTACACAAAACTCCTACACTGAATGCCTCCTGTGTGATGAGAAACACTTGTGTAATTCTATTTCGCTGATACAGTCCATTACATTTTACAAAATTTCACGAGCCACAGAAGTTATTACTTCTTATTAAGATTTTTCTTGGAGATTAGAAGATGCACTGATCCCAACTACCAGAAAAAAAAAGTTCTTCAAATCATTACTACTGGATATACTGATAGAGTAACTTTTTCTCTTTCACAGCAAATCTCTGTTTGTCAACAATGCCATTTCTGGGCAACTCAAGTGACCTATGAACTATGCAAAAAAAAACCCCAGCAATGTGTGTATATGCATGCATGTGTTAGTAACCTTAAAGGAGATCACTGCAGTATCTGGATGCTTTCACTGTAATATCTCACTGATTAGAGCACTTGTAAATTCTTTGTTACTAGATTTTGCAGTGTGCTTAGTGTTTGTTTATGTGGGTATGAACTTCATTATGTGGAGTGAAAATGGAATAAAAGATTGGAAACAAATGCTACTGGTAAACAGCAATGTGCTGAGTTGGAGGGAAGTCTGCAAGGATTATGACAGATCCTGAATTTATTTAATTACTTTATTTACACTATAGAAGGAAATTTTGTTTTATTTTATTTTTAACAGAGAAGCCCAGCAGGTTGAAGTAGTTAACACAATGGTTTTCATACTGCTGAGGGTTGGCAAAGCATCACCAGCTTTCCCACCCCTCTGTCTCAGGGTTCAGTTGTGTTTCACATGCCTGCAAGGTGCTGATTTTCCAAAACAAGCAAAAGTGCATGTGACATCAATGGGACCTGGGAACTGAGAGACTTTATTACTTTTCTCCTTCCTGTTTCTCTGCCTCGGGCAATTGCTTTGCCTTCCTCACAAGGAAGAGTGAGAATGGAGACATCTTTTCTCCAAAGGGGCTTTTGGGGTTGGAAATATGTGCAGGAAACAGTGCAATTGGACTCAACTGAGAAAACACCACAAACTAATACGTCTCAGGAAGATTCCTCCTAACCACATAATCAGCAGGGCGAAAATACTTGGAAGCCATTGAGTTTATAAAGAACTAGAGAAGACAATAGGTAACACATCAGATATGACCTGGCAATAGCTCTCCACAGCAGAGGTGCAGCTGTTTGTGATTCATGTACACAGAAGCATTTTGTGAGTTCTCAGGGAGGTAATTTTCCCTCTCGAGGTGCTATGAAAGAATTTCCTCTGGGAATAGATGCTCAGCACAGTTCTGAGGCCTTGGTTTGAGGGCTTTCTATGCAGTCACTCTCTTTTCACCTTCTCAGTACTTGAGATGCTCCACTCTCCCCTCATACCTGTCCTGACCTCCTGCACTTAGTTTCTTTATCGTTAAAGTGATTGCAGAAGTGTTGAGGATAAAGGACTGGAATAGAGATGAGGACTTATGGTATTGCACCAGTTCATGCCTGACTTTCACTGGAATGTGATTTCTACTCATTGATCAGTCTGATCAGTGTTGGCCACAAACTATGAATAAAGGGGAGGAAATTCTGTAGTGTAACAGGAGGGGAGTAGCAAATGCAGATGCACCAGCACCGTCCTGGAAAGACCTGTGTCTTTTTATTCTTCCTGCCAAAATGATTCTAAAACTTGTGCTCCAGCCCGTGCAGTTGGGTTGGAAACAGACAATGTTGCATAAGTGCTATCTAGGATCTTCCAAAACCACAGGCTTAGCAGGGATGTTTGGACTGGCCCTGGCCCCATGCTGGATGCAGGCAGGAATGGAGCCCTTTGTCATTGCTCAAGAGGGTTTAGCAGGTGCTACCCAGGAGAACCTTCAGAAGATCAGGGACAGAGATGGGTTTTATTTCTAACCCCTCCTCCCTAAGAGAAAGGAGGCACCACAAATATCTTCCTTACACTCTGGTGAGCATCAGTAGGAGGGTGGATGGAGGGATGTGCTGAGAATGTGCTGAAATAGAACATTCCCCAGCAGCCTAGGCTGTGCCTCTTGCCTTTGCTAACCCCCATTCCCCATTTTGCCATTGTTTGGGATTCTGCTTTCAGGGAGGGGGGATGGATGAAGGTACATCTTTTCTTCCCTTTGTACTCTGCTTTGCACAAGGAGTTGCTGTTTACTGTAGTCCCTAATTTGTCTACATTACATTTATAGCATATACTGCTAACATGGTAGATGCAGTATTCACAGCTGTAATACAGCAGCAGTTTCTTATTCTTTCTACACAGTCTTGAGTCAGAATTTTTCCACATATTCCATCTTAGAGCCACAGGTTTCAGATCAAATGCACATTGTGTTGCTAAGGTTTATCTCTAATATTAATATCACTGTGCATTTCCAAACCTGCCTGCAAGTAGAAATGACAAGCATGGCAAAAAAACCCAGATTCTGTCAAGGGCACATTGAAGTTCATGTGTGAAGATCCCTGGGATTAAGATAAAAATTGACAAATTGATAAGGATCAAGCACACATTCATTTGAAGGAGTCCCAGTTTTGGATCTTTTGTGGGTTTTCCTGGTGTTAATCTGAGAATTATTGTAGTACAGAAAATTGCTAGTGTAATATGTGTGTAATGTGCATATGTGAGTTCCATGCTCTGGTCAAGCCCAGAACTAAGTGACATTTGGAATTTCCTAACATCTAATTGTCTTTCTGCTTTTAATGTTTAAACTACCATAATCTAGTGGAAAAGGAGCTCCAAAGTGAGCATTTAGGCTGGACTGAGTCTCACTAAGATCCTTGGACAGGACAAATATATTTTTCCATCTCCCAGGGATGTGCTGGTCTCTGACCTGACACAGAGATGTTCCAGGACTTGATCTGCAGTATCAGTTATTTTTCTCCTGTGACCTTGAGGTCTATGAGACAGCAGCTGGGAACTTGGCATTATCCTGTTTGGATCAGTATGTATTATACTATTGAAACCAAAGTAACACCTGAAGCTTTCAGATAAGGTGGGTGAGCATGTGAAACAGAAAGTCAAATGTTAGGAAAAAAACCCAGAAATTTCCTTGCTTCCATTTTCAGGGGAAAACTGTGAACCAAACCCTCATTTTGAAGGGAGCCAGGAGAGTTTTGCATGTGGTCTGCATGGTTTCCTCAGAGTCCTTTAAAATTTCAGCTAGGGAGATGGTTTAGCTCTCAGAGTTAACACGATCTGAAGTCAGCTGAAAATACAAGTGCTGTAGAACTCTGGAAAACAGGCTGGTGGAAATTTGCCTCAGTTTCCCAGGACCTCTGAAGAGAAGCTGGCACTTGGGGCCCTATGTGCTTGAGCTGGGACATGGCGTGCACAGGGGGAGAAGCTTCATCCTGCACACTGAAAACATGTAAAGTCTCTCTTCAAATGCAGTGCTCATCTCTGCAAACTGGTGCTGGTTTAAATGAACCACTTCAGTTACAAGAAGCTGCACTGCCAACTAAACTTCTCTGTTTTCTTCTACTGACTCTGAGAATACACAGCACTTCAGCAGCCAGGGCAGGCTGGGGTTGGAAGGTGTTTAAAACAAATGTACACTTCAGTTGAAAGCAGTTTGCAATAACTAGATTCAATTAAAAAAAAAATATCTATTTGTAGGCCTCCTGCCACACATTTTTTGGGCCCTATGTGCCTTGTTTCCAAGATGGTAGCACCTGGAAAAACATGCAGCTTGATTTCTGTAATAGATGTGAGCTCTGATAGTTGTGACTGCACCCCACTGCCTGCTTTGGAAGTGGAGGCAATTTTGTTGCAAGTGGATGTCTTTTATGCAAGGGAGTAAGAACACGTTAGTCTATGAAAACCATTGGCCATACACAGTTTCCATGCAACAAAGTGAATAAACTAGCAGCCTCTTTCAATAGCCAAACCAAAACTTTCTGAGCATTGTGCCAGCAAAATGCTGTTGCTTTCCCGAAGCCTGATTCTTGACAAACTGCTCTTGCATCTATTGATTCCTTCGGGTGAAAAATGGAACAGTACTTTTTAGTACCTGCCCAAGTTTGCAACATCTGTGCAGAAAATAAATTCACTTAAGGTGAAATCAAGTTTTAACAAGATCAGACTGATTTCCTCATGAAGATTCACTTTTGCTTCACATTGTATCCTGTGGTGAAAATAGTCTCAGTTGGTCTGAGACCTCTACTCAAAGCTTAAAGCCAAATCAAGTGCAAAAAGAAGTTAATTTGTACATGTGTAATACTGTTGGATTGGGGCTTTCTTGTTTGTTTGGATGGTTTGGGTTGGGCTTTTTGTTGGTTTGGTTTTTTGGGTTTTTTTTTTTGTGTTTTGGTTTGGGGTTGTTTCTTGTTTGGTTTTTGATTTGTTGAGAACCATTCTGCATTTCCTGCTTCTGGTGGCAGTAAAGGCAGAGGGGATGACATGAGACAGCTGAGCAGCTCCTCTGTGTACAGGGGAGGGACAATGTCCCTGCTGGGGCACGACAGGCCAAAGGAGTCTCAGGAGCCGTTCCTGCAGCAGTGTGTCTGCAGCTGTCCTCCACGGGAAATCAGTGCAATATTCACATTCTTATTCATTCCACACCCCCTCCACAACCTCCCCACTGTGGTAATTAAACTGGATGATTAATAAATGACAAGCACAGGATGACCAGGGGCAGCGCTTCACCGGCAGGAACAAGGAGCACCAAAGGCTCTGCGAGCAACGAGCAGTAACCGTCAGACCCCAGGCAGCTTTCCCACCAAGCTCTGCCAATACTCCTCAGTCCTGATTTACAGCACTCCCCTCTGAGCTTCGTCTGCTCCAGAAACTGTCAGTGGTGTGAAACAGCTTTAGGAGTTTTTGCAGGTGGACTCCTCTCCACTCAGGGCTGATCTGAAGTCTCAACGTGTCTCCAGACTGTCACATTAAAAGGCAGAGGGGGTGAAAGCCAACACATGGTGCAGGAAATGATCCTGCTCTCCACTTTGCCATAAGCTTCCCAAGCAGGTCTGGATAAGCTTTGTCATCTCACTGTCTAAATTCTTTATCTGTAGCCCAGGGATGGGAAGAGCTGTATTACCTACCTGCTGCATAGCAGGGAGTGTGCTGGTTAATTACTGAATGTTTACAGAGCAGGGTCAGCAGGGAGAATGCTACAGGATAGCTGAACAAGAGCATGAAGTCACAGAAGATAGCTGCACTTACCCTCCCTCACACAGCACGGTGATATTTTATCTACATTTTATTTCGAGCCACATTCTCCAAAAGCTGAAAATACTTAGTGTCTGCTTAAAAGAAATATTTCAAAGAACACATGCTGGTTTGGGTCATTTCCCACTGTGCATAGCACCTGCACACAACTGACACTGGTGAGTTCTTTGCTTTAATAGAAAAGGTAAAATGAAGTGTTACTTCTCTTTAGGCTCTGTTAAAGGGAACACTATTAAAAATACTTGTTCCCTGGCCAACTTTCCCCCCCTTTTTTTTCTGCAGTCGTGTCTGCCTTGGTGTACATCTGTGCCTGAATGTGTTCCTCTTGTCTTTGTGCCCTGACACACATCTCCCACCAGAGCCAAGAAGGGAAGGTTTATGAGGCTTGTGCCCCTTCCTTTCTTGGGGGGAGAGAAGGGTTTTCACACACACTCAGGGCACAGTTGCCATCACACAGCAAGTCCCCAAGGATGGCTGTGGTGCAGTCAGGATGGGTAAGTCAGGGCTGAGAGTCCTGCAGTAACTGTACAGGTCTGGGGGTGATAAACACCTTTCATCACACAACTCGCTGCACCACGCAGGGTGGGAAGCAGAGTGGTGGCAGCTGCTGCAGCAGTATTTTCCATAATACCTCTGTGGCAGGGTGGCATCTGGGGCTCAGAGCTGCCAGCTACAGCATGGTGTTGTTGCACAGACCATCCTGCTTCAGGCACAGGATCAGCTGAGGAATTTTCCTTCAAGAATAAAGATCAAGAGAGACTCCTCTTTATTACTGGCCTGGGACATAGCTCTCCAGTCCAAACCAAATGCACGTAGAAACCCTTATAGGTATAGAGCTCTGGGGGGTGATATTACCAGCAAAACAGAGGGGACAAAACAGGGCTTTTTTCTGTCATGGCCACTAAGGGCACCAAATGACCATCTTGGAGAGGTGTGGTGAGGGGAAGTGCACACAGCTGTTAAAAAGGATTTGTTCTCCCTGTCTGCAGAAGAGCAGCCAGGATGTTCTGCCCTACAGCTGAAAGAAGTCAAGGAATGATTGTATCAGACAGATAATGTCCATGCTGGAGACACTATGTGGAACTGGTGTCCATGGATGCTGGTTTGTTGCTGATTCCCTGCCCCTGCCTGGCACAAATTCTGGGGAGAAAAGTATGGAACAAAATTTGGGTGGGGAGAAAAGTATGGAACAAAATTTGGGAGTGAGTCTCCTTGGGATGATTGTTCTTCTCCTTATCCACTGAGGGGAAGACTTGTTGGTACCCAGACATGTTGGAGCTTGTGGCATAGTACTGAGAAAAGCCCTAATTTTCTCCTGGTGCTGGAGGACTGGCACCCTTAGGAAGGGTGAAGCAGAGTTTGTTGGGTGCTACTGCAGATGTAGCTCAATGGGGTGTCCTAGTCCCTGTCAATGGTGCACACCCCCTGGGGACAGACATCTCACTGACATGACCATGAGACATGTCACCACACGGTGCTCCATCTCAATATTTCCCACAGGCACAGTAACCCTGCTGACCTCCCAACAAAGGACCTCCTGGAAAACACCTGCAAAATTTGCCTTCTCCCACTCCTAAAAAGATGTTTTCTTTGTTAGTCTGGATGTAGGTCAGCCTTCTTTCAGCCTTGGACTTGACTTCTCCAACACCTCAGTCACCCGGGAAGCAGTCACTGCATATATATGGCCTTCTGAAAATGATCAGCGTCCTGAGTGCACTATTTGTATGTGGACAGAAGGGCACAGGTCTCATCCTGGATCCACACTGTCCTCCCAGGATACATGTCTGGGGTCACTGGCCACTACTGTGAACAAGAGGTTTGTGCTTACTGCCTGAGCCACAGGTTTTGGATTAAAACAAGCACACTGGTGAATTCACTCAGAAAGGTGTGCAGAGCAGGACTGGGGATAGGTACAAGAAGAGCTGTAGTACAGCCTTTCCACCAACACCAATCAGAGATGGAACATGAACCCTGATTCCATCTTGCTCAGGCTTCTTGCAGTCACTTACTAAAGGCACAGTATTTACTGGTTAATGCAGTCTCCAGAAGCAACATCAAAGTACTGCAGGTAAATAAATTCCAGGCAGTGCAGAAGCTGAGTTGAACTCCCCAAGCATCCAAATGTGAGGCAGACCTTCCCCACTTTCTCCTCATTATGGATCTCCCTTCCCTCCCTCCTTCACATCTACCCCCATTGCCTGGTGGGACCCCTTGGCACACGGGCGGGTTACACACCTTGGAGGCAGCAGCTCTCAGCCTGATTTAGAACAGTGAACAAAGCCTGAGAAGCTGTAAACTGCCCACAGATGACCTGCAAAAAAAGGCTGCATTCCCCCAGCACATGGAGCAGTGCTCAGCAGTCCGGACCAGGTGCAGTGAAGTGCTTGAAAGCACCACTGGCAACCTAGCATCCTGATCCAGACCTGGTTTTCCTTCTTTGTCTGCAAAAGGGGAGTTGTAAGAGGGAGGAGTGAGACCACCTGCCTGCGTCAGAGTTGGGCTGTGGCCATCTGGAGAGGCTGGAGGTGTGTGGGGTTTGGAAAGGCCAGAGTACAGGAGAAGGCAGTGATAGCACTGGGAATGAGCTGGATGCAGCCAAGTGCTTTAGTTCATGGAACAAAGGATGGTTCTGACCTGTCAGGGCTATGAGTTAGCCCCTCCTGTCGTTAGCATGCTTCTCTATTCAGTTTGCAATATCAGGGGATGTAAACAACCTTCCAAGCACCTTCCTGGTCAGACCCCTCAGCTTTGCTGAGCAGTTGTTAAAGTTATTAAAACCTGGCAAGAAAAGCAGGGAAATTGCAGAAGGCCTGGGGGTGGATTCTTCCCAGTGAGAAATCTGCAGAGATGGGTTGTCCAGTCTGCTAGTGTAGGAAAGGGACATCACCCACCGTGAAAGTAGGCTAGGCAGCATCCTTGGAGAGTCTGGGAGTCCTCCCTTCAGACCTGAGAAACTACAGGCATGTGGAAGTTAGAAGCAAAGACCCAGATATTCAGCAGGAGGGGTGACTAGATGCTCTGGCAAACAATTTCTTCTCCTTCAAGCAAATCAGATGTACTTCTGAAATACATTTTAAATCACACAAAGGCTGCTGGAACAGGTGTGAAAGCAAAGTTTAAAGGCTTGTGATACACAGAAGCCAAACTAGATGCTCTTGCGACCTAAATATATATAAAAATAGCAATATTAATTATTACAAGTCTCTCAAAGCCCAGGTACATGAGAAAGTTACAACACACCTGTCAGTCTAAGATGATGTCTCACCTGATGTTGTCTTTACAGCACATGTGAAATAATTTTGTACCATTTCTGTGAAGGATATTTCAGTGAGGGATAAATTCAGTCACATGGTCTAAGAGGTGCAGCAAGGTAGAAAAATCTCCACAGGCTGTTGTCACCAGCCAGCTGGCAGAAGATAATGTTCTTCTTCACCCTGCCCTTGGCAGCAATGGCTTGCTTGTGTTTCCCAGACTTCTCTGGGTGGGTTCAAGCCAGTTGCCAGGGCTGGCAGAGCAAGGAGCTGGCAGATGAAACCTGTTGATGGTGCCATCACCTCCCCTCTGCAAGCCCAGGAGCATATTTGACCAGACCGAACAGCTTTGTGCCAGGACACTTGCACCAGCTTCAGGCCATGACTCTGCCAAGAACCTCAGCTGCCACCCCCTCAGGTACCCAAGTGTGTTCAAAACTGCCCACCAAAACTGCTGCACTGGGGTCCAAGAACAAGTGTCTCACCCCAATCAAGGACACGGATCCATAGGACCCCATGCTTATGTGTAAAAAAAAAATCCACAAAACACACACAGAAACGACCTGTCACAGAAAGAAGTTAAGAATTTTATCTTTTGTAACTCCAACAGAGAGTTTTGCTCAGCTACGAGCAGATGTGTATTAATGGCTGGATTTAAGATAGCTAAGCTCAGACAGATCACAAGTGTATTTTGGCCACCTAATCCACAAAGTAATACTTTTGACAGAACATGCACTGAAACACTAATATTTCAATAGGGATTTAGAAAGGGATGAGATTTACTAGTTGAGAATGAGAAATAAGATTTGATATTTAATTGTGCAAGGATTTAAACATTTGCATGAGGAGGTAGAAAGGTTTTCAAAGTTCAAAACAAAAGATTTCTGAAGTCAGCTCTTCTTATCGGGATACACTGAGGTGAGTTATCTCCCCTGGTGCAATTACAGAGACTCCTCTGTATAGAACTGTAGAATCATGGAATTGTCAGGGCTGGAAGGGATCTTAAAGCTCATCCAGCTCCAACTCCCTGCCAAGGGCAGGGACACCTCCAACTAGAGCAGGTGCAAGAAGTCAAGCTGCTGCACGTTTGTGTGCACTTGTGCTCTGCTCTGGCTTTTGCTGGCAGCACAATCTTGGAGTGTTGTTCTCAACACCTCACAGGCACTGATAGGAACAACTCAGTGGCTGCAGAGTTACCTTTGCTGAATTAAGTAGCCATGGGGTTCTCAGACCCGACTAGGTTTAAGTCCATATGGATTACTTGGCATCAGTAAAGCATCTGATCAGTAGCTGAAAGGGAAAAATCTTTAAGGCCTTGTACAAAATGCAATGTCATTTTGAATGAAAAAATGTCACCTTTTGAAGAGATAAAGGAGGCCCAAGTCAGGATCAGGTCCAGCCACAGAGCTGTAGGGCTAAGTTAAGCTTAGAAAAGTTTATACCAGAACTATGCAAGTGGTAATGGATTTTTTTAGGTATGTTAATGGTTAGTAGCATGTCAAAGAAATTAAATTACGCTTTAAAATAATTCCCCTTAAGAAACAGTGATATAGACCATAAAAAAAAGACCAAGGGTTTTGGGGTTTTTTTGGTATATTTTGAATTGAGTTTAACAAGCCTGAGTAAGTGCCTCAAAATATATTATTCAAAACTTTGTCTGAGATTTCTGCTTCTTGTTATTAGAAGCACACACTTCTGTCTCTGTTGCCAGCAGATGCTGCATGGAGAAGATTGGCCAGCGAGTGCTTTCATGGAAATAATGAATGTTGCTGTGTCTGCAGCTGCCCAAAGGAATTAGTGTATGTGTTAGGGCCTGGAAACATCCTACCCACATTTAGGCAACAAACGTGAGGTCTCTCAGTTAAGAGTTCAGCTTCATTAGATGATCTCAGTGCCCAGTGAAGAGATGGGCCATTCTAGAAAGTAGATTACCTGAAACCTGAACAGGTCTCAGCACCTGAGCACCTCTCTCATAGGTGTGAACAGAGTGAGGCTCTGCACAGCAGAAAGGTTTCCTCACCCCTGGTGAGTCTGGTCCTCCAGTTCCCAGGAACTGTCTGGAACACACTGATCTCCCCTCTGCATACTGGCCACAGGTTAGCTACCACCAGAGTGTCTGATCTTGGGAGTATAGATGATCACCCAGCTCTGGAGAAAGAGACCTGGGGGTCCCGGTGGACAAGGGGGGTGACCATGAGCCAACAATGAGCCCTTGCGGCCAAGAAGGCCAGTGGCATCCTGGGGGCATTAGGAGGAGTGTGGCAAGCAAGTCAAGGGAGGTTCTCCTCCCCCTCTACTCTGCACTGGTGAGACCCCACCTCGAGTACTGTGTCCAGTTTTGGGC
>JANHGL010003043.1:53768-84268 GCA_024611195.1 Ceyx melanurus | reverse complement strand
TGCTCTGGCAGGGGGGTTGGACTAGATGATCTTCTAGGTCCCTTCCAACCCCTAACATTCTGTGATTCTGTGATTCTCATGACAAAGACCTATCATGGCTGGAATGGGGCCTCCGGGAGCAGATGTGGAAGGTGAAGGTGATTTTTTAAATCTGAGATCAGCTCTGGTCCATAAGAGGTAAAGTTCAGTATTTTGTACCTCTTCTGGACTAGTGCAGCCAGAAGGATTTCTAATGGGGGCAAAACTTTCCTGGTGTTTTCCCTTTTTTTCCCCTCAGGCCTTCATAGTAAAGACAAGGCAATGAAAACCAATGGGATGGTGGAAAAAGAAACAGCCCCGTGATGTCAGGGAGGAAAATGATGTTTCTAGTGCTCAGCTAACGCGATGTAATTCAAGTTATCTTTGCTCACACTCAGAGAGCCCTTATAAGTAGTCACCTCTCCTTCCCTTTGCCCCGGGTTAGCAATGTGTCCGTCAGCAGCTCAGCTGATGTGTGGTGGTGACCTGCTATTAAGTGACTTCTGGGCAACTCCAACTGTCTCTGCATCAAGGCTCGTTCTGCTCCAGGAGCTGTGCTGCAGGCACACAGGAGGTAGTGAGAAAATCTTAACTACAGGCACTTCCATTCATTTATACCTACTGATATGCATATACATTTATTTATTTGCTGCATTTATACAGTATATCTGTGTTTAGGTGTGTTCACACAGAAGCACACGCTCACTTTGTGTATTTATATCTATGTTGTCTTGTACATATGTTGTTGTGTGTGTATGTATGTGTGTGTGCATGCGTGTGTCTAAATATATCTGTACACCTGGACAGCACATGAGCTAGGTGTTCAGATTTAGAGGATCTGGATTCAGAGCAGTCATGCTGAGTTAGATAAGGATTTACATTTATCAACAGTTCTTGACTACTCCTTTGCCATAGGAACGAGAGCAGTGTTTGGCTAGAGTGACTAGGGTTAACCAGGCCGACAGCTCCTCAGAGAAAATCCCATGCCAAAGAAAGTCAAAAGGGGGTGGAGGGATGGAGGGAATGATTAAAGTATCTAAAAGGAAATCAGTAATTTTGAAACGCCAGAGCTGGAAACAATTAGTGGCTGGCTGGCAACCCACAAGAATCAATGAAAGGATGTGATTTCTAATAACTCAAAAATAAAATCTGCTGATAAGTTAAGAAGGAGCTAGAGGGTTAAAAAGAGGTGAATAGGAAACTAAATCTGTTAACAATTATTGTCAGTGCCAGCACTGCCTTGGAAGAGTCACGTTTGTTCTGCCACCTCCACCCGGCCAATTATAACAATATGTATTCACCAGGCTCTCATGACAGGAGCATCACCAGCTCCACTAGTGCTAAGGAGCTGCTGGCATTTGGTTTTATTTTAATTTATCACTCAGCTGTTTCAAATCACATAAAGCTAAAACTTGGCTTACAAGTTGTCAGTTCCAATGCTAATCTTTTGTGCTTACTGCATATGTGCCTGTGTGATATGTATATTTTCTGAATTGTAAAACTGCCATGGAAATTTCCCAGTCTGGGCATGAAATCTCCTCTCTGGCCCTTTACTGTAAAGATTGGTCATGTTAAAGCTATTGACATATGTTTACTCCCTTGCCAGATGATGCAAACTAGCTGGGTCCAGTTCACCATCCCTTTACACAGCCTAACCCAGAGTGGTAGATCAAATTGTAGTGTATAGGGTAACCTTATGCAAAGTGATGATATCCATGTGATTTCTATAATTTCTCTAACCAGGTGATAAGCAGCACAGACATGATAAAATGCATTTATTTTTCACCTTTTGACCTCCTCACTTGTTCTCTGCCCACTAATCCATTTCTGCTGGGACCACTTCTGGCATTACAAACTTCTAAGCAGTGCTCAAACAGCCAATTCTCGGGGAGAAAAAAAAGCCCTGTCACAGATGGTTTCTTTCTTTCCTTCGTAAAAATGGAGTTTCCCTTTTTATCCTCCTCCCCCAGATCACACTAGTCCAGAGCAGGGACCAGTGACAGGTTAGAGGAGGTTGTAGCTGGTGGGCTAGGTCACCAGCAGAGTGGGACATACCCTTCTGAGATCCTCTGTTTGGGGGTACAGTTCTTCTGGTATAAATGGCCAGTATCTTGTGAAGTGCTTTCTCCAGAACATGGCAGAAACAAGATGTACGATGTCTTGCTTTGGTATAAATATTATGTTACTAAAATCACTAATGTCTTCAGAGCTTCAGAAGAATTCTGCTGGTTTTGGCCCCAATCCTGTAACATGCTCTGTATGGGCAAGAAGTCCTTCCTCGTGGACTCACTGAAAGACTGAAGCTGTATTTGGATCGTACAGTTGAAAGCCTTCAGCTGCTTCTGAGCACTGATGAGTGGCTTTTCCCTCACATCCAACTTCACCGAGCCAATTCCACCGTAACTATTGTACTGGGAATGTGCATCCCGTTTGCTCCGAAACATAAATGTGCCATACTGGGGCCCCAGAGCTCAGGACAGAGTTCGGGATGAACGGTGAGCCCCTGGTTTCCTTCTTCCAGCGTCATACCCCGAATTACTTGCATCCTGTCCCACGTTGATCTCTGAATGCTGCCAGGAGAAGGGAATCACCGCAGCGAGACAAACTCACCGCAGAGCCCAGCGCAGGAAGGGGATGGTGGCAAAAAGTGCCGTCAAGGAGCAATTTGGGGGGCTCTGGGGGGGCTTTTTCGAAGCTGGGAAAGGGGCTCCCCTGTGTGAGGGGTCGGCAGCTCGTGGGCGGCACCGGGACGTGGCGTGGGCGGAGCGGTGGGACCGGCGCCCGATCCAAACGAGGCGTAAACAGAGACCGCAGCCGGGCGCTGTAAGAAGCCTCGGGGAGCGGCCCTGGTTGCTTTCTCCGGGACGGTCACCGGGTTGGGCAGGGAAGAAGGAGGCCCCGCTCCCGTCCTCGAGCGATAACGAGCGTGGGAACCCGGGCGGAGGGAGGTGAGTGCAGGTGATCGGCTGCGGGGGGTGCCCCGGCCTCGCCCTGCTGACAGGGATGGCCCTGGGTGCGGGGGGAGCAGCTTCGCGATCCGCTCAGCTGAGCTGCGTGGCTGGGAAATGAGCTTGGAAGGCTCCGAGGTGCCTCACGTGGCTGTGAAACGAGCTCCGAGATGAGTTTGAAAGGCTGAGGAGCTGTAGAGTGGCTGAAATTGAGCTAGGCTGGTGGAGCTGGACTCTGCCCTCCCTGCAGTGGAAATGGGGAGGGATGCTGCTGGGTCCTCTACTCATGGACAAGGAGGGATTGGTTGAAGTAGTGAAGGTTGAAGGCAGCTTTAGCTGCGGTAACCATAGGATGGTGGAGTTCAGGATCTTGTGTTGCAGGAGCAGAACACCTGCTGCTCAGGCTCACTGAGATCAGGTCATACAGGAGTGACTTGGATGGGTTTTGACTGTCTCCAGAGCAGGAGACTCCACAACCTCCCTAGGCAGCTTGTTCCAGACTCTGTCACCCTCACTGCGAAAACATTTCTCATTGTGTTTACATGGAACCTCCTGTGTTCCAGCTGCACCCGCTGCCCCTTGGCCTGTCCTTGGGTGTCCCTGAGCAGAGCCTGGCTCCATCTCCTGACACTCACCCTTTCCATCTTTATCCTCATCCATGAGGTCCCCCCTCAGTCTCCTCCCAGCTCCAGATCCCAGCTCCAGATCCCAGCTGCCTCAGCCTCTCCTCAGCAGGGAGCTGTTCCCCTCCCTCCAGCAGCTCTGGGCTCTGCCCTGGACACTCTCCAGCGGTTCCCTGTCCTGTTGGAGCTGAGGGGCCCAGCACTGGACACCACACTGCAGATGCAGCCTCAGCAGGGCAGAGCAGAGGGGCAGAAGACCCTCTCTTGACCTACCAACCACAACCCTTCTGCTCCACCCCAGATGCCATTGGCCTCCTTGGCCACAAGGGCACACTGCTGGGTCATGGTCATCCTCCTGTTCAGCAGGACCTTTCTCCTACGCTGCTTTCCAACATGTCAGACCCCAACCTGTACCTCTTACACTGAAGAGTTTATGCATGAACATCTCAGCCAGATCAGCACCAGTTCTCATTGCATTTAGGAGAAGCTTGCATGAGGCTGCAAAGTGACAGCGTTTTCCTACCTGTAGACTGGAGCACATTACGGGGAGGAAATAAATGCATTGACTTATAAGGGCTTTGTTTAATTCTGATTTATTAAAGGTCACTCAGCATGAAACAATTAAAAATGTTTGATAAGTGTATTTGTAGGTACATTAACCTTGCTGGATAGACAGAAGTTCTTTAGATTTCAGGAATGCGTTCAGTGCTGTACCACACACTGGTGCAACATCAGTAAATCAGAGGGCATTACTGGGATGGCAAGGCAGGAGCTGTCAAAGGGAACAGTTCAGTAGTAGCTCAGGGCACCAAGACCCTTCAGAACACGTGCCAAAGTGTGAGATCTTCAAACACCTCGTTTCTTTAAACCCTGCAACTGTTCAAAACCCACCTCTTGCTCAAGATCTGGAAAGTAGGTTTTGCAAACTTGGACCAAGCAGAGATTTCTTGTACGTTTGCATTGTGCAGGATAAAAGTGTGAGGTGCTGCCAGGCTCCCCAGGTGACTGCCTTGTGTCCCTGGAGCTTGTCAGAGTGTTGGAGAGACAGCAGAGCCCCCGTGCTCCCCCAGCCAGGGCTGGGGCAGGCAGGGAGCTGCCATACCCTGGCTGAATGGTTTTTCTCTCCCACGCTTTCAGAGGGGAAGTATCAGATTGTCAGGCACAGTCTGGTCAAGGCTCCACTCCTGGGATAGTGCAGCCACATACTGCCCTTATTTGGGCTGGATTGCAGGGTTACGAGCCAGCCCTTTGACTTCTTTTTTTTTTTTTTTTTGCCTTTTAACAAGTTCATTTTGGTGAGACACTACTTTTGCCCTGTAAGGAAAAACCCCACAAATATTTTTAGAGCTGGTTAAATTATTTGTTATGAACAGATTTCCAGTGAATTTTGGCCTTTTTCTGAACATGAGTCATTCATAACCTTATTTCAGTGGATGTATTTGTTATTCATAAATACTAAAGGAATCATTTATGCAAAGGAACTTCAGTCTCTGGGTTATTCCAGAACTGCTTGGGATTTTATTAGTGTCTGCTTTTCCTGGTGGATCGTTTATCTAGGCTATGAAGCACCATTTCTTCACTGTAAATAGTAAGAAAAGACTTTAAACAGGTGGATAGCAGTTAAAACTATTTGAAGGAAATCCAAATTAACTACGACTTGTGCTAAAAGCATGTTAACATTTGACTTCAGGGGTTTTTGTGGCCATAGCTCTGGACATTGAAACCATTGCAAACATGGAGCAGTACAATTCAACAAACCACCTCAGGAAAAAAAAAAATGATTGGCATATCCAGATGCAAAATGATTGGGTTGTATATCCAGCAAAGGTCATGGACCCCAAAAGTTTTTCCAGGACAATTGAACTCCTTCGTATTACATGAGCCTACCCTATGGATCCTTGTTTGGGTTAAAGTTTTCTAGATTAGTAGAGTTTTCTTTCTTCTGCCTAGTTGCCTTATTCCAGCCAGGTTGGCACTTGCTTCAGGGATAGGTTAATAACCTGTAGTATTAGTTAGGATTAGGGGATGATTTAGGTTCTGAACATGTGTGTCTGGGGGACCTGGTTAACTGCAAGTCCCCAAGGTTGATGAAGATGGGGCAACTCCCAGTATCATCAATACAGGCTAGAGGATTGAGAGCAAGTCCTTTGCAAGGCTTTTTGCCATCTTAATCTGCCCGAGTAATAGCCTTTGACATTACACTTCATTCCAGGGCACTGCTTGTTTTTTGTTTCATTACATTTTTCCTCCTCACTGAGGCACACAGCAGGCTAACTGTGACAGTTCTCTCAGATGAGCCCTTGCTCACAAAATGGGATCAATTCTTTTGCAGATAGACTATTCCTAACACATATTTTCTTCTACCACTAGATGTTAAACATCTTTTTGCTAGAAACCATGCAGCAAAGCAGACTTGCAGTATTTTCGACTTGCACGTTGGCATCTAATCGTGTGTCAAGTACAAATGTCATGTATCACATTGGCTAGTGTCTCATCCACCACAAATACATTACCTGACTTCTCTAAACCATGCAGTTAGATACTTTGATATTTACCATTTTACATCTAACTTCAACAGGTACCAGTAACAGTCAGATCTTCAGCACTCCCTCAGCGATATTGTTTGTGTATATCACAAATGGGCAGATGCCAGAACAAAGTTAGGTTTCCAAGTCAAATTACCTGACATACCCACAGCCTCTGACATGCTTATCTTATGACATATTTGCAGGTCTGAAATTCTGCTGAACCCAGCACCACACCAAATAAATCTTCAGTGCTGTGAGCAATATCAATACTACGGCACACAGATCTTGCTTAATATGTCTAGAAATGTGTGTCTGATTGCTTTAAGGAAGGCTTTGGAAGCTTTCCAGGTGACCTGCATACATGCATATAAATGTCTCTGTCTCTTTAAAGAGGGCCTAAGACTGTGAGGCTGACCAGAGAATCTGTGAAAATGTTAAATTTATGAAGAGTGGGTTGACTGCTCTCTTTAGCTATGTGAAATTTTTATGGGTGATCACTCAAATCTGGCTGCTAGTTGGAGTCCAGACACTATATGTAGCTATGTATGGTTATAATGATACTGCTACAGGACTTGCTATAGGAGCTATCAGAGGTTTGCATACTATTGCAGCCCTGTATTGAGATTGCAGCAATATGGAGAGACATGGCCAGGTCCAAACTCTGAACCAGGGCTCTGCCACTTCAGCTGTAAACCTACAGCTGCACAGATTGAGGTAAAACAGAACAGGCCAGGAGGTAGTTTTGAGCATCTGTCATATGCCTTCGATGCTTTTTGTCCTTTCAAGAATCTTAATGGAGTTTAGAATATGGAAATGGAATAATAGAATTGTGAGGGTGGGAAGGGACCTTAAAGCTCTTCCAGTTCCACCCCCTGCCAGGGCAGGGACACCTCCCACTAGAGCAGGTTGCTCAGAGCCCCATCCAGCCTGGCCTGAAACTGCCAAGGATGGGGCTTCCCCCACCTCTCTGGGCACCCTGTGCCAGGGTTTCCCCACATGCACTAAATCACTTTGGATCGAAGGGTGCTGTGAAGCAGACTAACATCAGCAGTCCCAGAGTTAAACCCCTCTGAAAGCAACGTACAGAAGTCACCCCAAAAATACAACCATTGCACAACAGTCTGGAAGGAAGCAAGGCCCCAGGTTAGGTTAAGACCTAGAGTATGTCAAAAAGATGTGAGTTAGGTAGAAGAGAGTACCAGGATCACCTCTGCCCAAGATGCTGCTGCTAATAACCTAGTCAGAAAGTTGAAGGAAAAAAAACCCAAACCATATTATTTTCTAATTTTCATTATATATATAAATATCTGACTGCCTGGGTACACTGTGGTAGGACTTGAATCAGAATGGTATATTGCTTTTTTTAAGGCATTTCTCCTTATCTACTTAATAAAATAGTGAAATAATTTCAGTAATTTATGGAAGAAGCACTTCAAAGTCATTTTGTCACAGAGTAGAAATTAAAAACTTTTTTTGCTATTGTGAAGCACTGGAATGTAGTGAAATTTAGTGAAAGGTTAGTTTTCTATTCTAGGATTCCCTCCAACCTTTTGACATCACCACTCAGCTTGGTGTCATCTGCCAACTTGTTGATGGTGCTCTCAATCCCATTGTCGATATCATTAATGAAGATACTAAACAATATAGGTCCCAGTACAGACCCCTGACGGACGCCACTTGTCACGGTTCTCCATCTGGACGTTGAGCCATTGACCACCACCCTCAGGATGCAACCATCCAGCCAATTCCTTATCCACTGTACAGTCCACCCATCAAATCCATATTTCTCCAACTTGGTGAGTAGGATGTTGTGGGGACCGTGTCAAAAGCTTTGCAGAAGTCTGGATAGACCACATCAACAGGTCGTCCATTGTCCATGGATGTAGTCACCTTATCATAGAAAGCCTGGTCAGGCAGGACCTGCCCTTGATGAAGCCATGTTGGCTCTTTCATCACCCTGCTGTCTTCTATTTGCCTTGTTAGACCCTGGAGGAGAATCTGTTCCATGATCTTTCCATGTACAGAGGTGAGGCTGACAGGGCGATAGATGGAGACAAAAAGAAAATGTCAAATATTTCAGCTAACGTTTCTCTCATGAAGTTGCTGTGTTATATTACTGTGTTGTCTGAAGCTTTCTGATTTCAGAGTTATGTGGCTTCTGTGTTTTCCTTTGAGAAGATCTTACTGTCTCACACACTGAGCAAAGCAGAGCAGCTCCTACTCTGCTTCAGATCCATTTCTTTTCCATAGTTTTTGGACATACACTGGCTGAAGAGTATTTTTAAATAATAAATATATTTTAAAATAAAGTAAATTTTTAATTCTTCTTTTCCCAACTTGACTTCCCCTGACCGAGTGTTTGTCATGGAAACATGAAGAGGCGAAAGTTTTACTTACATGGATTTTAAGTGAGGAGTGAACCATGGTTAACCCTTGTGCTGGAGTTTGGTTTGCAGTTCCTGGTGAAGGCAGTGTGGGTCCAGAAAGGTGCTCCTGGAGAGATGTAGAGTCTCTATTTCTTGGACCACATCAAAACAACTGCAGTGTGTGGTCTGATCTGTGGTCTCCCTGCTGGCATGCACTAGGAAGGTTGGGCTGTGCCCAAATGCTTTCCAAATAAGCTGTCTCATAACTTGGAGGGGTTTCATGTACACTGGAGCACAGGACTGACATTCCAGAAGGACTGACCCTGAAGAAGGTATGATGCTATCAAGTGTGTAGTGGTTTAAGGTGCTTTAAACGTGTAGCACTGTAAGGTGCCTTAATGGGAAGACAAACCTACTGCTGAAATGTTGCTGGGGAACAAGTGTCTTGAGAGCCACTGCAGAAAAGAACTTTTGGCTGTAATGAACTGTAGGCTTCTTTCTAGTGGATCACACACCGAGCATGTGACTGGGTGGCTGTGACAATCCACTGTTGCACATGGACATATGAGTGGTGACCATCTTCACTAACTTCACCAGACTAGCTGCCAGACCACGTCCTCCTTCTGCTCCTCTTGGCTGTGGCAAAGCCTCTGCTGGGCTGTTGCCTCCAGTTTCAGTGCCATCCTTCAAGACAGATGTGAATCAACGAGAAACTCTTCAGCCAGAGAAGACTGGGTTTGGAAAACAGGGCAGGGATAGAAAACTCAGTAAATTTGAGTTACTTACTCTGAAGAACAGAATCTTGAGACTAAAGTATGACAGCAAATATCAAAGATTTAAAAAGGCTTCTGTTGACCACAAGGGAGTAATTTCTTCTTTCCATCTGTTGTGGTTGGGACAAAAAGTAATGGACTTAAATTGCAGCAAGAAAAGTTTTGGTTACAGGGAAGAACAAAATGTTTCTGTCAGCAAGGCGGTGAAGCCTAGTAACAGATTACTTGGGACAGCTACAGAATGTCCCTTGCTGGAGGAGGTTTAAGGATATGCCAAACCAACATTCATCAGGATGACAAAGGTATGTATTTTTTCCGGTGTTGGAGCTTTGGTCTGGAGTACATTCTTTCTGGAAGGCCCTTCCAGGATTCTGAGTCTACTCAGGATGACAGACCACTGTGTGCTCACATGGAAACGCTGTGGTGCTTCCAGCTGCTCCCCATGGGAGCTGTGACCATAGGTAGAGAGCATGTCACTGTGCATTGCACGGGGCACTTGTGCTGCTCAGTGTAGCCTTGGTCCCTCAAGCCCTTCTCCCAGACCTGTTTCTCAGAGCTGCTCTGCACAAACACTTCAAGTGTGGTATTTCCCTTGGAAGCAGCGGCTAATGGCCTAAAATGCTCAGCAGATGAGCTGAGGACCTGGCCTCTCTTGCTGCCTCTCTGCAGCAAAGTTCTTTCCAGACCAGCAGCATGGCCCTGGTATGTGAGTGCACACCTGCCATCCCATCACTCAGCCTCTCCTGAAAAAAAGAATGACATTTGCATCTTGGCTTCCTCCAGATGAAGAAGAAATTAAACCTCAGGGACCCAATTGTTGGATGAACTCTTTCATGCTGTCCTAGATCACCAGACCAGTTTTACCCTTGGTGGCTTTATAGATTCAGATATGGACCATGACAGTGGTTATTAAACATATAGTTCCACATACAGCCTCTGGCCTTTCTCAGAACATTCTTCCATTAACTAAACTTGTATCATATGCACCTTTTTTGAAAAGAAACCTTCCAGAGGTCTCCCAAGTTCCCTTTCTACCCATACATTGAGCACATTGTGGCGTTCTAAGGACTCTTCTCTCTGGGCAGCCTAGGCTCTTCAGTGCCTAGCCTTGAAGACTGGTGGGTAAGCATCTTAGATGTCTAAATAACGTATGGATCAGCATATGGACCTTTCATGTAGGGGCTGTGGTGCTTGCAGCAGTAGCAATTTAACACAGGCATACAGGAATCCCGGGTTTGCTCATGTCTGCTGCTTTGCTTGTTGCCTTTGTGATTGTGTGGGATTTTCTTTGGCAGAGAGTGCCGTGTTGGAGATGATGTATTAGCAATGATGCAACCTTCCCAATCATTTGGAAAAAATCCCTGAAATTCTTGCCCTTATCTAGTACAGCACACAGGAGCTCCTGGAAGAGGAGCTGAAGCTGTTTGTAGCTGGGTGATGGTGTGTTTCCTAGGGTGACCATCCTAAGTGAGGCATTCTTCCCCCCCTGACTGCACTGAACCACCTCACAGGAGCCCCTTAATTCTGGCCTCAGGTAAAGATGCTACTGAAATACTAAACTCAGTGTAAGAAAGCTGGATTTTGTGCCAAATCTGCATGGAACGGTCATTTAATGCTAAAAACATGGTTGTTAGTATATTGAAAGTTTATCTGGGAAGATAATTTACCTGGGAAGAGTGTCCAGTGCTCCCATACATCCACATATTTCACTGTGGACGTATTTTCTGGAACCTACATTTTCCTCAGTCAAGCTCCACTTCACTTCAGGAGTTAGTAACTATTAAACCTGTCTGCCTTTTCCCCAGCCTTTTGCACAAGGCAGTGAATTCCTAGGGCTATTTTTTTTTTTTTAGTTGCTTTCCATTCTGACAGCATGATTTATGCCAGTATTTTTACATTAAATAAGTCATGGGTCCAAATCCCATCCACTACTGCAAACAGGATGGTGTGAATACAGAGGGAAATTCAGCAGTGAGATGAGTAAACACACCCCAGTGGTTTTGCAAAGACAAAACTTGAGAGGACAATGATGTATCTGAGGTAAAAGAGTGAAAGGCCCTTTTTGAAACCCAGCAATGCTTACTGCAAATATGGGATGTGATACAGTAGCAAAGGTGATACAGGATCATATTTTTCAAGCCGAAGAAAAGTAGGGGTGACAAATATATTTTTAGAATAATAATAGTCTTTTCTTCGCTGTGGCTATAGTTATTTAAAAAATCAGGGAAATTAGAAATGCTCTGTTTGCATTGTTCACTGTTTGGAAGGGAGATACAGAAGAGAATACAGGGGCAGAATAATAATTTTAAAAAGCCTTTTGAAATCTAAATACAAACATGTGCAAGGTTTCTGCTGACTTGAGGTCAGCTGGTCAAAATTAGCCTTGCTGTAAAGAAGCACAGAGGGAGAAGAGCATATGTTTGTGAGTACATAATCTAATCTCCAACATTTTTTCATCTGAGAAATATGAAACTGAAACAAATGACAACCTCTTGACAACAGATTCATCATACCACATTTGCAGTGTTATCAATGAAGGAGGGGGTAAGAATGTTAATACATAACAGAAAGGACAAGGTAGATAGTGAAACCTGTTTAGCATACCCATGAGGGGCAAGCATAGTAGTTGGCTGAGACTGACACCCACAAATGTAGAAAAGTGAGTCGTGACACTTTTAACAATGAACATAAAATGGCCTTTCAAGAGAAAAATAGATGCAGTAACAGCCCATCATCTTCATGCATCATTTTTGCCCTGTAACTCAAACTTGGCCCTGGATGTGTAAAGGCGAAGTCAATGGGATGGAAGCAAAAGGAGGCAGAGCCCCAAGGTTATGGGAGGGAAATGCAATTCAGGGAGCAGCAGGTTATTCCAGTAAGGGAGTCTGAGGATCAGCCCCCAAGTTTCACATTGCATTAAAAAACACAGATCTTCCAGCAGTGTTCTTTGCACAAGCCCCTCACCAGTTCTATTCTTGTGGGCACAGGTTAATATCTTCTCTAAAGACAGTTGGGACCAGTCAATATATTTCAACAGATCCCCTTTCCAACTGGTTCAGTTTGTCTGTCTGAATCAAAGGCCCCTGTACCCCAGGAGATCCTGATGCTGCCTTAGTCATGTCTGGTTACATCTCTCTCCTGAAGAGCAAAGTCTGCCTTGGGACTTCTTGGGGATTCTGGTGGCTGAGAGATACCAGAGGATGATCTGGACAAATGCCCCCACATGACAGTCTAGGAGCCTGGAGGAAACTGTCACCACTACAAGGGAATTGTGTCTGGCTGCCTTAGGAGGTGCTCAGAAGATGTAGGAATGCATCCAAATACCAGGGGAAAAATCCCTGAGTTGCATGCTTTTGTTGATTTTGTCATTATGGGCAGGAAGAAAACAGTAGCTTCCACAGCCTTCTGTAGGGTGGATTCTGTATCAGGAACACCAGTGGGTCACAGGCTGACACACCTCTCTGCACCTACCAGCACATCTGGAATGTATAGAGCTCTGTCATCTGTGACAGCTCTTTAAAAGGTATCTCTTCAAATAGCAAAAGTAAAAAAAAAAAATTAGTAGCAATTGATCGTATGTAAGGTTTAAAGAGGATATTACTCACTTAACCAAAGACTTTTCCCAGTAAAATGACAAAGTATTTTTCAATATTTAACTGCACCTATTGTTCTGATTTTTTCATTTTTGTTCAAAGTAATCAGTTCAAGCCCTTATAGTGTATTTATTGTGATTGATAATCAATACAAGATGATCTTTTCAATGAGGAACAAGCACTTCCCATCTGGGTGGAAGAAAAAAAATATATTGTTTGACTAAATATCTATCTTGTACTCACTTCCATAGACATGTATCCAGTAAAACAGTCTTCCTAATGGAAATAAGGGCAGAATTCTGGGTAGAAGTGATTTCAAGTGCATACACCTCCAGCAAACATGTTCTTGATTTATGGAATATAGACCACATTATTAATAGTGCCAAGTATAATAAATTGAGAAGGATTTCATGCCTATTTGTTAAATGTAACGTCTTTTAAATAGCACTTAATGGTATTTTTATTTATGCAAGGCTGAGTGAACTGGAGATCTGGGTCTCCTTTTGACTGTGGCAGTCACAGCGAGAGTCAGAGGCATGCATACAAATCAACAGCAAAGAAACCACTGATGGGGTACTTTCCTGCCTGAAAATCTGAATCCGTTCATGCTTAGAAGAGTCAAATTAAAGCAATAGCACATTGAAGTTTGGCCACAAGCACAGCTGCACCACGAGTGTATGTTCAGGTTCTTGTTTACAGTTCAGAAATGATCTGGTGATGTGTGGGAGGGCTTTCTGAAATCAGAGCTAGAGGTTCCTTGGGCTGAGCCAGAAGGAACTGGGCAGCACCAGCAAAGAAAAATGAACATTTTTTGGTTGGTTGGTTTTTGGCTGGTTTTTTTTGGAGAGCTGTTGAAATGTTGGAGTTGTAGAGGGCTGCTGGTGGTTAATATTTAAGATTTGAAATTAAGGAGTCATTGTTAAGAACGTTGATTTAAATTTATTTTTTAGTTTAAGAAAGATACCATTTCCCTTTTTTTAATGATAATAACAGGAAAGCAGCCTTTGAAAAACCTCAGGGGTGCAGCAAGAGTAACTCCAGACAAAAATCTTCTTTCAAATCTGGTTTTAGAGTGTATAAAAGAGCAGCAGTTACATCAAAAATGGGTCTTCGCTTTTTTTCCATTGAGATATTCTGAATTGCTTACATATATGTGAACTTCTTTATGTTGCAATCCCCATCCTTGGCAGTTTCTCAGGCCAGGCTGGATGGGGCTCTGAGCAACCTGCTCTAGTGGGAGGTGTCCCTGCCCTGGCAGGGGGTTGGAACTGGGTGAGCTTTAAGGTCCCTTCCAACCCTCACAATTCATGATTCTCCTGTACAGGGCATGTTTTGCATACTAAGAAGTGCAGAGCTGCACTTCACAGGCTCGCTGGCTGCACCTCCAAGCAGATGCAGGTTGGTAGCATTGAGTGAGTCTTGTGCTGAGTGGCTGGGAAGCGCCAGCGTTTTGGGGGCAGTGGGAATGGAAATCAGAGCAGCTCAAGCCTCAGTTATGGGAAACTTTTTGAAATGGCTACAACCGGGAGACCACGCTTCATTTTCACAAGTGCTGCTGCAGACTGAGCCTTGGTGGCATTTCCAAATGGGGCTGAGGTGGCTGGGTTTCTGCTAACACAGCAGTTAGGAATGGCCCCTCCATACAGAAATACACCCAGGAAGCTGCAGTCATGTCCCAGTGGATGGAACTGTGGTGCTGTTCTTACTTGAACACATCTGCAGTTAGTATCCATAATTCAAATTAAGTGCTCTTTAGGAGGGTGTTTGAAAACCCGATTACTGTTCCAGCATTGAGATTTATTGTTTCCAGATTGGTGGAGACTTTTCTTTTATAGTTTTAATGATTTAGAGTAATTGAGAGAAAAACGTCAAGTGGAGAATTTAGTATTTTAAAATGTATGAATAGAACAAGTAACAAAAGTCAGATTGACTTAGATAAGCCTGTTTTTGCACGTTCACCTATTTACTGACTTTGCAAGTTCCTTTCTGCAGGGTCACTGTCACTGCCCATGTTTTCCTCAGGGTGCTCCTCTCCACAGAATGAATTACAAACTAAAACACAGGGATCTGGCTCATGAGCCAGCAATCCAGACCAGGGCTGTCCCTGTGTCATGCTCATCCAAGCCATGATGGGCAGGAATCACCTTGTCCTCCTTTATCCGTCTAGAAGGTAGCCACAGAGTCTAAACTGGGGAATAAATAGACAGGTACTTCCTTGGAGAGGCTTGTGCCATCCTCAAGTATCTGTCTGAGACTGGCATGGGACATCCATCAAATGAGCCAAGTCTACCTTACACCTCATTGTACTCTTAGAAATAGATAAAGACCAAGCCTGAAAGTCTTGATTTTCCCATATGGAGTAAGAAGATCAAGTGCCTCCTGCACATGATAATCCACTCTTTGATATCAAGAGAGTGTCCTGCTCTTAAATTTGACAACATCTGTCCCAAAAGACTATTGTAACTTGGACCTCTGGGCAGGATAATGAGTGTGAATGCAGATGGTGAGAATGAAATTATTTGCTGAAAGGAAATGGGTGAAAGGAATAGAAAATCACATGGCAGTTGCCAAATCTGCACAGGGGCTTTGCTGAGGAGCTGGATAAACACCCTGCCCTCCTTATGGTCACTGCATGGTGCAAACACACTGTGGGTACCAACAAGAAAAGTGGGAGAGGGGCTCTATGTGGAGGTCTCTGGATGATTCAAAAAGAGGTCCTGGCAGGTGTCCCAGCAGTCAAACCCTCTGTGCATTGGCCGAAGACAACGTGGCCTGAGGAGGCAGAAGCCAGCAAACAGCCGTTTAAGGAAGAAAAGATGTTATATATTCCAAAACAAACAATAAACAGAGGTCTCTACTGCAACCAGAAAGAAGAAATGAGTAATAGGAGATTCCCTTCTTTTGGGAATCTGTGTCTGATTATTTGGGCAAGATGAAAAAAAAAAAAAAAAAAGATACAATATTGATGGAGACCAGTTTGCAAATTATAATAATAATTTTAATTTTTTAAAAATCTGCGAATCAACCTGCTCAACCTTGCACCCACACTTTGCAAGTCAGGACGCCACCAAGCAGAGGGTGCAGCTATGACCATTTGGCTCTTTGATGGTTTATTTGCCAGGAGAAGTTACCATCTTCTGAAGTAACAAGCAGCTGCCCGGTTCTGCTCCGGGCCTGGGTACCTGAAGCCTCAAACGAAGGAGAGAGGACACAGCCTGGCACACAGAGCCCTCTCTAGGGTACCTGCACACAGGGGCACGTGCAGGCACGTTCAAAGCAATCCAAGTAGCTGTGCAGCCAGAACCTCTGCAGACAAGTGTTTATGAGAGCAAATAAAAAGGCTGAATCACTCGACCTGGTGACAGAACTGAAAGTGACCTCGCTGTGTTCCTAAGTTGAGTCTCCTCAAGGTCACTGGCAACTTCTCTTTGTAATTCTGAGTTCATGAACTTTTCAAAGGCTACATTTATAATCCTCCGCTGTGCCTGCTAGCAGTGCTTCCTAGAGCCTCTTCCCTCTGTTCATAAAACTAGCAATGGTCACAAATGCTCTCTAGGAATTTTTGAGCTCTGCTGAGGAGTTACTTGAAAGACAGTTACTTTAAATATGTTTTCTTACTTGGCTAGATTATATTTCCTCCTGTTCTTCATGCAAAATTCCCTACTGATTTTGGCTTTGCTACTTCTGTACAGACAACAGAATTGAGTATTTTAGGCTGGAAATAATCTTTCTTTTTTCAGTAATTCCTTTCCACTGCAGGAGAGACTTGCTCCAGTTGTTGAACTGGCTGGCAGCCATGCCAGCTATAATTTCCCCTGCAAGCAAAACCACAGAAAATCTCCTACCCTTGCAAAGAAACTTTCTCTGCTTATTTGCTAGCAGGGGAGATGTTTTTGACTTGCAACCAGAAACTGAAATGATTACTTAAAGGCTGTGATGCAAGTAGTGAGAATGGCTCTCAGGAGGGTCTGGACTGTCAGGGGATGCTCAAGGTCTTTTTGGTGTTGCTTGGAAGGGGCTGCATCCCTTGTACCATCTCACATTCCTGTAAATCTAGAAACAATGCAGATTAAACTATTGCTGCAGAATGAAGTTAGCTTAAACCCTTATGCAGATTTCATTAGCTAGCCTAGCTAAAATGACCTGGTGGTAAATATTTCAAGGACTAGATCATAGTGGAAAGAAAACTAAAGGCATGTTTGAGTTTATAAATCTGCCTAATTTTCCATCATTTAAAGAATTTCTTCTTTATCTCACAACTTGTGTTATTCATCAAGTAATTCATGACATTATTTACTGGAAAGTGATGGCAGCATTTACCAGAAATCTAGTTTAATCTGCTACTCATTGTTTTAATTCATGATATAAAATTGACCTTTCATCTTTAGCATTGTGCCTTTCACGAAGCCTTGCCAGGGGAATGAGAAATCTATCTGATCAGACAGCTGTGAGACATCCAATGCAAGCAAAGGGTGATGGAATCACCACCATCACATCCAGTGAGAAACGAGTCTGTGTCACACAACCAGAGAGCTAGTGCTGTGTGCATGAAGCCAACAGCATTTAGATGAATGAGGGAGCCTCTTGTCCTGGCTGGGAGTTCATTTAGGAAGCAGTTTACTATGCATCTGAAAAGGGAGATGGGGAAACATGCAAGGACATGAAATCACACCACTTTTAAATTGGTCCTGGAGGGTTTAAATATAACTGCAGAGAGGTATTGCCCAAGAAAATCCTGGGTTTGTGTGATGTGGCCACCTCCTTGGAGGAGCTCAAGTCACTGGACCAAACCACCACCCTTCTCTGAAGGAAAACAAAGCAGAGAAAGGAGTAGAAACTGCCAAATCAGCAACATGGCAGCTTCTGTGATCATCTGATGAAGCAGGGTTCTTGCCCCCTTCGCCTGGAGGACAGCGTGCTCCAGGATGATGAGAAGGCAGGTTTTGCTTTCCTTCTTTGCCACAGCTAAATTCAAGTCAATGTGTGAACCACAGTTTCTGTGTGGCACAATGTGAGCACGAGCCTTGGTTGATAAATTGTGCCAGATAAAAAAAGCCTAAGCCTGAGAGAAATGGCAACGCTGCAAAAAGATTAATCCCAGCCCTGCTGAAGTCAGTGAAAGGCTCCAGGATTTGCAGGCTGTGGAACCACTTCCACGTGGGCAGGCCTTCATTAAATTATCCAAGAACTTTGGCAGCTGTCTCATTAGCCTCGTTAACTTCAAGGAACTTCAAGGTTTTTTTAATTTTATTTTGGTTTAATTTATGTCTGATACAAACTAAAATTCAAATATTAGATGTTTTCAGGCAGTTCAGAGTATTTCTGCAAATAAAGCTCTGGGCTTTATTTGCAGAAATAAATAAAAAAGCTCCATGCCCAGAATGTATATTGCAATTGGCTCCACGTGTTTATGAAGACACTGATAAGCGCCTTTCAGTATTTCATAAAAAAAATAGTGATGAAATATTCAGAATGGTACAAAGTCTCAATTTTCAGAAACTGCATGCATTTGTTATTTCCATTTCTCTTACAAGCCTAAGTAAATATTTTATTAGGCCATAAGTGCACACCTCAGAACTCGTTATTTTAATTTTCAACTGGGAAAAAAAGCAAAATCATTATTTTTACAACTGAGCAGAGAGATATAATTATTTCAATTGAGAAAGTGGTTTTTGGTAATGTCAATTGCCTTGCCGAAAGCACCATAGGTTTTTGTCTTGTGGCATTTTCAGACTTGTAATTGAATCAGGTTAGCTTTGTGTGGCAGGGAGCACTTGTAGCATAACAGTATTTGCACAAAACACAGAGCAAATTTTGGAGAACTTTAAATTTTTTTTTTAACCAGGTTGACCCTGTGAACTGCAGGAACAACTATTGATTATTTGTCTTTTGTTCTCCCAGTAAGAAGCCTAATTACAAGATTTGCTCCATCCATTCCAGTTTGCATTTTCAGGTTTTGTGTGCAAATGCAATCCAGTTGAAGGGTACCCAATAAAAGAGCAAAGTGGTACGTACACCAGTATGGCATGTGATTTGAAATAACTTAAGGCTCTTTAAGGGTGTTGTTGCCATTAACCAGTCACTCTTCCTGATTCTGGACTCACTCACTGAGTGGTTAGTGCCAAAATGCTTTGAATAACCTGATATCCTTGAAGTAAAAGACACATCCAGAAAGGTAAAGGTGTGTGTGTCAGGTCACCATCAGCAAAAGTCCTTGTGCAATCCAAACACATTGTGTCTTACAGCAGTAAATGTGTCAACCAATGGAGCAACTGATAAAGATCAATAAAGATCTCGGATCAACAGATCCTAAAGAGCAAAGAAAAATATCCTGAAAACATCTAAAGTGAAATCCAAGTCCTTGTTCAATTTGAAAAGTCTACCAAAGTTCTGAAAAGAGCCATTGGGACCAAGTTTGGGGCATTTTTGATCAAGTACTCAAGTGCAGGAGGCCAGTGGTGTCCTTCTGAAATGCAAGGTTACAAATAGAAATCCCAGGGCAGGAACTGTCTCTTGCCATGGCATTGCCAGCAAGCAAACATTTTCCAAGCAAAAGCTATGTCTGAGTGAAAGAAGTGATTGCCAGATGGAGCTGGGACAGAGCTGCTTGTGTGTGCCTGGGACTTCAGCAATGCCTTCTCTGGAGCTTTTAGCCCAACCAGCTGCTTGCTTGAGCACGGCCACTTGAAAGCAATTCACATGAATTTGGTTTGGGAAGCACACATTATCCCTGATGCTAGTCAGAATAACACGTTCCTTAAAGTCCTCTAGGACATGGATCCAAGTGGAAATTGGCTTGGCATCCCCTCCGATTACATAAAGAACTATGTTTTGAAACTGTATTTAAAAACAAGCAACACTACTCTGAGGGTGGGAGTACTTACAGACTCATACTTTAATATATTAATTACATTCATTTGTCATCACTTGAACCTAAATACCCTTGGACTTCATTAAAGTTGCCAGAATCCTATTCCCCTCCCACAGCTGAATGTCCAGAAGTAATCTGTTTAAAGGAAAATTAAGTGAGAGACTTTTGGAGTCCCACAAGATCCCGGGGCAACAAAGGTGAAGAGGGGGAGAGACTGCAGTAGGTCTTCGATGGCTGGAATTGCTGCAAGGCTGCAGAAGCAGGAGCAGTAGAGTTAGGCTTAGGTTGGAGTTAGGCTAGTGCCTTCAGGAAAGCAGTGGCAGTCAGTGCCATGACACCCATCTGTGCCAAAGTCCTGCCAGGCACCATTCGTGGAATAACAGGTTGTTACCTTGCTAAACCTGTTGCACAGGGCACACACACAAGATTCCTTGACAGCTGGTATTCAAATCATGTACCAGCAGGCACACTGTCTATTCTATTCTTTCTCTGACCCCAGTATTTCCCACTTTTGGCCCTGTAAAGGTGTGAAATGCTGGGCTCACTTGCTGTGTGTGCAGGAATGGGGAACCTACCCTGCCACTGAAGTGCCCACAAAACCCATCAGGGAACCTACTGCTTTGCCACTTAGTGAGTAAACTACCTGGGTTAAGCCCTTGACACAGCTTTATTTGGAAGCTCTCTGCTCATGTTTGCCTGAGAGGGTTTGGGGTGCAAACAAAGGCTCTGGTTGCATACAAGTACATCTGTATTTCCTTGCCCCTACCCCTGGCACTGAAACCCATCACACTGCTGGCAAGACCCTGCATGGGCTTCTTGGAGTGAGAAGCTCTCTCACAACACTCTTCTCTCACAGACTACCTTGCTCTCCACCACACCCAGAAAAGTTCCTAGGGCAGATTCCTTCTCATGCCTCCATTCCTGAAGCCTGGCAAAATCATGTTCTTCAATAAATCCAACAGTGTAGTATCTACAACATTTTCTGAGCAACATTTATGGCTTTAGCATTGGTCTCAGGCAAAAAGATGGAGCTGGAAGGGCAGAAATCCTCCACTCTGGTGAGTTTTCTGTAGGAGTTCAGCAAGGCCTTGCAGATGGGATGATTCTGATAAGGACTTTGCCCACTGCTGCCTCTCACACTTTTGAATGTTCTGTAAGTACATGAGCCTCAAGCTTACAGAGAAGCACCTTCCAGGCTCTTTCAGCCCTGTCCCTCTTTGTTCAGTCAAGTATCCAGCAAAGAGTATCCCATAAATAAGTCTGTTCACTATCATGTTGCTCAGCTCATATTTTACTTATGCCATATTTGTATTGCATATGTATCATCTTTATTGTTTCATAATGTGGTAAAAATTGGCCAGTGTAATCAGCAATGCTGGATTGCATTAAGCAAAGCCTTTTTGAAATGTACTGAAATATTAGTTCAATATGATAAAATCCATAAAATACAATCTAGATGCCAATGAGATTAGGAAAATGGGCTCTTTTCCACTTACCTAAATACTGGAAAAGTACACAAGTTATTAGCTGTATATCAAACTAATGATCCCTTGAGGCTCTGATGAAGGATAAAAACAAATAAACAGTACATAAAGAGATGCAGTCTCATCTCCCAGCCTCACACACTCCTGATTACCCAAACACACCCTCTGAAAGCACTGAAACTCCACTCTGAGGTGGAGGCACAAAAAGATGCCATGAGAGAGAGGCAGTTAGACTGCTCATCACAGCCCATGCAGAGTCTCCACTGGCTCCCCCAGCCCAGAGTGTTCCAGCTTCAGGAGCTCTTCAGCCACACAGTTTTGCTGTATAATTTTGAAATTTCACATTTTCACTGAGGAGAGGAGTTGAAGGCAATGTATACACAAAGTTCCTGGGCAACTTGGTCTAGGTGATCCTGCTCAGGCAGGGGGGTTGGACTAGATGATCTTCTAGGTCCCTTCCAACCCCTAATATCTATGATTCTATGATCTATGATTCTATGACTGGCAAGAAAAATATACCTTATCCTTAATGTGTCTGGTCCTGATGAGGTGAAATGCAGCTGGCCAAAAGCAGCCATTGGTTGACACTCTCATCATTCCTGATCCTTCCAAGGGGGCAGGGGAAGAACAGGATCATGCCTGGCACACACAGAACAAGCAGCAGATCTCATTGCCACTGCTTCTCATGTACCTTTTAATCTTCCCAAAGTCCACATTCCTGCACCTCCCAGAGTGGCAAAATGAGCCCTAAGACTTCTTCTCTTCTTTCCAGACTGGGCAAGCACTTCTCCAGCCATTCCATAAATCCACAATTAGATTAATAACTGAGCGCTCACTCTATGAGCAAGTACTACTGCTGAGTACTTCAGCTGTGGAACCCATGGATCTTTCTGCATCTCTGCTCTGAAGGAAGTAAAATTGATATTTCTTTAAAAGCTGGATTGGTCAGCAGGAGATTTCCACTGTCAGTTATGTTGAGAAAGTGAGGTATTGATAGATTTGGGATTATAAATATAGAATTGTACAAGCAGCTTCCTCCTACTGGAAGGGTGACACTGAGAAAAATTCATCTGGGGAGCAAAGGTTTTGAAAGGGAAGGCAGGGAAAATGTTACTTACAACTGAGATTTGTTGAGAAACATGCAAATTGCAGGAAACATTTTTAAAAACTGAAGATTTTTCATTTCATTCAGAATAGGTGATGCAGAAGAGAAATCAATTCCAGCCCCAAAAGCTGCCTTGACTTCCCACAGTGGCAGGAGTGAAAAGCTACTGTTGTCCCCAGGCTTCTGGAAGGAGTCAGTGCATTCAAGGAACAGCTGTGATGAGGAGGCTGGGGCCAGTTGCACATAGAGCAGAACTGATCATTATTAGAAAATCAGTAATGTTCTAGAATGGAATACCTGTGACCATAGGTTCACCTTGAAGGAAAATTCAGTGAGGAGAAACTAAATGCCACTTTTCTCATTCTGAGCCACTTAGAGCAAATTGTGAAGGGTAAAATTTGCATCTTGAAGGGGTTCCCAGGTTCTAAAACATGCTCAAGACCAACTTCAGTATTGACCCTTAGGCTGATTTTTTTTTTTAAGTATAAATACACATCAAATAGATTTCAATTAATTTTAGAAAATATCATTTCCTTTCAGATGAGAAATATAATTAGTGCTCTCAGAATAGGAGCTGAATAAAGATAATTCCATGAACACACTACTGGAAATTCAAATACTTATCTAATCTTTACGTCTGGCAACCTACACTACATTACTGATTGTTGGTACCAGTGAAGCATAGTATGGCTTTTACTTCCAAAGGAAATTAAGCCAAGAAAAAGAGTGCCATTTAGTTCAGAGGAAAGATGTTCATACATTTTTATACTTTAAATTACTCCATTTGAGAGCTTGGAAAATTAAAAGGGCACTCGGCCAAAAATAGCTCAATGTAATTCTACTGAATGCAGGCTAAATAAGGATCAGCCTTATCTAACTTCTCAGAGGTACATTAACCAGAGACACTGTATAAAGTTCCAAAACTATCATATGCCTAAAAGGGATTACGGGATAACTAAAGTGAAGAAAACCAATTTATTCATAATGTGAAACAACAGGTCATAGAAACTAGCAAAAGATTGTTCCAAGAGAAAGAGCAAGAGCAAAACAAGAGTGGAGTCCATTTGTTTAAAGAGGGATGAAACAACTTTATGCTGAATAAATGCTCTGGTTGACACTGAAACTATTTCCAGGTGTATAATATACGTAGGGAAAGGAAACTCTAATAATCCACTTTTAGTCAGGAAAAAAAAACCCACAACAACAACAACAAAGAACTCTATTCCCCTATAGTTAATAACCCATCAAGAGGGGGAGCCAAACACACATTGGTGTGTCTGGCCCCCCAGAGCAAGGCTGGAGAACTCTGCTGCGACTGGAGCCCACCAGGTCACCCTCCCACCTGCCCCTTCCCACTCATGTTGGTGCCTCTGGTTTGTTCTCCCTCCTCCTGGCTGCCACCTCAGCCCCTGTGTGAGCCACTCATTGCCATCACATGCCACAACTCCACTGATTCTGTAGTAGTGGTTTATCTCCTGGAGGGAAGATAAGAAGGTATTTTGTAGAGCTGTGGAAAAAAATCAGCTTTTTCCTGTGTGAGATTGTCCATTAAAACCAGCAATTTCTTTAATGCTTTTTGTGTCTAGTGATTTAAGGTTCAATTTTGACCAGGAGAAAATGGTTTTGTTGATATTGACAGCTACAATGTGCTCCTGTTCTTATATTTTCTTTGTGAAAGCCACCTTCTTGGGCTTTTAGACTGATATTTTTTCTCCATGTGAGTAAATGAGAAATATTTAGGGAACCTGAGGTTCCCTAGGTGCCCAAAACTCCACTCCTATGAGTGCCCAGGGGTGCCCCTGTTTGTCACGTCCAAGCAGATTATATGTAGGTAACACCCCCGGGCATCTGAGAAGGATCAAGACACTTGGTCATCTCCTTATGCTCATCATCTGGGACAAAATCCCAGATTCCTACTTCAAGGAGAGGAAAAGAAGCAGCAAATTTCTGAAGCACAGGCCTGGTGAGCATCTGGAGGAGCTACAGTGGGTGAATTCAAGGCATGTCCAAGCAGCATAAGAGTTAGGGAGGGACATGTACACCTGATCTCCAGGACCATGTCCTTAGGTCCACTGGGTGGAGAGAAGAAATGGGCAGTGCTCTGCTGCTCTACTGTTTAGGGCATTTTCAGTAAAAATGAGGAAAAGGCACTTTATGAGCCATGCCATGGGCTGGTGGCATGAGACAAAACAAGGTCAGTATGGCTCAGGAGTGATGTGGCATGGCCCACCTCCCCAGGCATTGACAGGAGAAAGAGAGCCTTGCCAGCTCTGAAACAGAGGTGGCAACACCTTCCTGCAGGAGACCCGTGATGGTGGCTGACTCCTTCTCACTGCCAGGTGAATGGGGCCAGATTTGGAACACACCACTGCCCTCTGTGTTCCCTCTTGGGCAACTCCTGGCAGTTATTTGCTGAGCAAGGAGATTTTAAAGCTGTTCTCTATCAGTGATGCTGGCTGATACTGTGCAGCAACCAGCTGTACCCAAAGCCCAGAGGTGTAAGAGTGGCTGAATTTTAAGCTGTGGGTATAAACCATCCTGTAGAAAGAAGGCAGCAGCAGCATTAGCTGTCTCCACAAACTGATGGAGTCTCTAAATGTCTGATCCTCTGGGCTCGTCAACACTGCCAGCTCATTAGATTTAATATTAACAGTGCTGTAGGCTTTTGTTTATTTGCTTGGACAAATGATATCCTTGGAAAAAACAATCACTGTGCTTGAATTGAAGATGTTAGTATTAAGTAATCTGGTGGACAACTCGTCCCATCATACCTGATCTCTACAGATGTGAGCTTAAGCAGATTTAAGCTTCCTTTTTAAATGTTTGCCTGAAGGTATCAACTGCCCAAAGCATACTGTGCTCATCCCATTACCAGCTGGAGGGATTCTGCTTCCACATATAACCACCACAGGCTGTGTGTGCTCACATGAAACATCCCCTGCAGACATGGATGGGAGGTTGACCACTCATGAACAATTCATTTATAAGCCCAAATGCCAGGTGTTGGTCTTGGATTTTTCTAACAAATTCAGAAGGTCACAAATCTTTGACAAATGATGGTATGTACTAAATATGAAGTGGTTTAATCAAGATGCCTTCATGGACCCAGCCACAAGCCACTTCAGGCACCAGTTTTGGTGTCTTGGTTGTGGTCAGTGGGAGCTGGAGTCCCATTGGTATCAATTAAACTGAAGTTGTTGAAGGAGGCCATGTGCTCAGAAAGTGCCAGAGGAAAAAACTTGATAAACAGAGCTCTGCTGCTCTCAGGGACTCCCCAGCTACCTCAGGTGGGACAGCAAGCAACCAAAAATATCACTAATTTAAACTCATTACCCCTCTTCCTTTCACTAGAAGCCCTTGGAAGCAGCCCCTCTCCAGCCTTCCTGTAGCCCCTTCAGGCACTAGAAGGTGGCTATAAGGTCTCCCCTAAAAGGTCTCCCCAGAGCCTTCTCTTCTTCAGGCTGAACAATCCCAACTCCCTCAGCCTGTCCTTGTAGGAGAGGTGTTTCAGCCTTGGCAAGGGTCATGTTTAGCCACTAGTCCCGAGTTCAGCTGCAGCCTTCTAGCTAAGGATGCATCCCGTGGCCAGTAGCATGACTGTGCTGGTTCTGAAGATGCCAGGACGAGATCCATGGTCACTGTAGTCAGCTGGAGCAGCCAGATGCAAGGGTTTCTCAGAATGAGGAATGCACTGAGCCCAGCCTCATATGGAAACTCACATGCTGGGAGGCTGGTTCTCACTCCTGGATTTCACCATCTCTGAGGGATGTGTTAGAGCTCTTGGGACTCTCTGCCATGAGAAAAATTAGAACATTGCTTTTAAGACCATGAGCAACAAAGCTCTGGTGATAGTTGAGAAAGGTCTATAATCACTAAGGTCTAGATGTGTTTGTAAAGGTGAGGGGAATGGAAAGGGACCTGAAACTGCTGGTTGAGCTTTATTCATGCACCACAGTGGAAAAAAAAGAAGATAAAAAGGTAATCAGTCTGTCTTCAAGGCCATTGTAACAGCTCCCCAGTGTGAACACAGCTACCAGCTCTTTGCTAGTGTACAGAGAACTTATTGCAAGTGCCCTTTCTAAGCTTGCCAGAGGTTAGTCCATGTTTGCTGTGCTACCACAGTGCTCTCCAGGACTTACACAGCTGTCACCTTAATTCTGCTGGCTTTTCAAGGTTTTTGTGATCTTTCTCCACTCTTAATACAGCAGTGACATATTATATGCAAATGGCAGTGCTCTGTGTATCTTTACTGTACACAACCCAGCCAACAGATATTTTTAAACCACAGTATGCTATGTATATTTTAATCATATGAAAGAACCCTGCAATAATTCTTGTTTTGATTCAGAAGTTGCTAGTGTTTGAATTGTGTAATTGTTTTGGAAAGATCTGTTGGCTACTCAGTAGCTAGTATTACCATGGGCACGTAGGAAATGCCTAGATTACCACCTTAGAATAGAGAGCTAAAAGTGACAGCATTAAAAAAAGTTAAATCAATGCCACTGTAGACCAAGTATCTTGCAGTACACATGGTCAACTGTTAGTGTAAGTAACCTGTATTTGCTTCCCACTTTCAAAATACTGATTTTTTTTGCTTGTTTTTTTTTGCTTATTCAAGACATAAGGAGAAAAAAGCAAAAAAAAAAAAAAAGCAAAAAAAAAAGCAGAGACTCTCCTTGGAATGCTAGAGAAAGGAATTTAGGCAATGAGAAAGCCAAAGCCACTGCTGAATCAAACAGAAGCATTGCCTGCTTCAAAGAACAAAATGGAAACGTTAGAGAAGATTTTTGTCATGGAGAACTTGTGACCATTTTGGACTTGTGGATGCTGTGAACCTGAAGAAGCTGACTGCATGACCGCTGAAGCACACCACCAGTCCCTGCTTCCAAATGTCTTTCCAGTGAGGGCTTTAATTCTGGTGGAGGAGACTCTGTACATCTGTCTTGCTCCATGTGGGTGTGTGTATATCCCATGGAGAGCAGGATATGCCTGTCAGAGCACAGACTCTTGTCTGGGTTGTTGGCTGCTGAATTGCCTTGCACCCTTGCACTGCAAGTTATCCCTTTACTAGCATCATCACGATTCAGTAGTTTAGGAACCCTGAAAATTAGTAGAGAGAAGCACCCTTGAACAAAGTGTCCTGAATCATCTCATGAAAAATCTATTGACTGTACATGTGGTTTGGGCATTAAGTTCAGTGCTTGAGCTAGTAACAGGCATAAATTTGCTGTCAGAATGAAGAGTGCTTTCAGTCCTCCCTTGACCCTCTTCATCAGCCTCCATGGGCTGGAGCATCCTCACTGAGTCTGTGCCAGGCAGAGGCAAGTGTTGTCACTGGGGTGTGCTGCTAGAGCAGAGTGTGGGCTCCAGCTGCTCAGTGGAGAGGGAGGAGGACCTTCATCCACCCCATAAAGCAGAACTTGCATGTGAGCAGGAAGGTCTTCAGCCTCTCCACCTGTATGGTGGCTGCATGGCACCAAAAAAAAAAGACTCCTTAGAAAAAGGTCTATGCATAGCATACCCAAGATTACCCAGTATGAACAAGCACAGGGCACACTTCAGAAGCAACTTTAATTCTAGTGTTTCTTAACTTTCAAGTTCTTGACATGTCAGTTTTGATACTGGTCTTCTAAATTATTTTACCTGCAGCTGAGATACAGCAAAGACTGAGCTTTTATCCACATGGATGGGTGTGCAGTGTTCCAGGAAGAATATGGATTTCAGAAAAGTCAAATTGCACAGAGGGAACATCAGGGGTTAATTTGTGGAAGAACAATCATAGGGTAGCATGGCTGCTGGTTTTGTTGAAATAATAGCCATTTTGCCTTGTGTTGCTTTAACCTGGTAACTTAAACTATAAGAGTTTTATATACTATAAACATTTGATCATCATTGTCTTTGAAAATGCATTTCTTCACTTCTAATTGGCTTCAGTTCTACTGCTGTAAAAAACAACCCTCAACACTTAGCAGTAGTCAAACAGGATCCGTTTCGAGTAACTCAGAACAGCCTCTTTGAAGGTGAGCTTGCCTTGCCAAATCTTTAAAGTTTGCCATATGTACCAATCCTGCTGCCAAATGCAGTGATGTGATTACAGATAAACAGCTTTGGCAAATTTTCACTAAGACTTTGTCTTGATCAGAGATGTCTAAAGCTTGCCAGGAGCATGTAGAAACACGTCAACTACTAATGGCTTGAGCTCCTAATAGGTGGACTGGGAATTATTTGAGAATACGTATATCCAAAGGAAGAAAAGGGATTCTTTTCATTTAACCTTAAATAGAAGTCAGCCCTGAAAGAGCATGCTGATCCAGCACGGCTGGAATCTCACCTCTCTTCCTAGAGCTGGTTCTTCAGCATCCTCCCATTCCCAGTTAGTGTGGGAATGTTGCCAGGAGGCAGATGCAACAGCCACGGTGTCAGGAGCAAGTGCTTGCTAAATTCCCTCTTCACCTATGTGGAACTGCCCAAGTCCCCTGTTGATGTAACCGCTGTGAAAATCTATTGTCCATGGGTTTGGCTGGTGTTAAGAGAGAATTTGCTAATTAACCCACATTTACCTGAATAAAATCCATTTGGTTCATTGCCTTGAAGCTGCTCCAGGGCAAAGGGTAGTTGCAGTGTCCCAGGGGTCTGCTGGTAAACTCTTGTCTGTGCCAGGCCATACACAGCTAACAGCTGAGTTTGGGGGATCCCAGGCTGACCACAGTGACTGCAGTCTGCTCTGCCTCAGTGGCTCTGGCTCTAAATGAGAATGGTGACACTTCTCAGGAGGCAGAGTGCTTAGGGTCCTCAATGGTGGTATCACCTGCTCAGATATTTACACATGTGGTTGGTTTTTTTCATACCAGATCACACTGTAATACCAATGTCAATGAGCTAGTAACTGCATTGAGTCTACAAGGGGTGAAAGGGACTATATTCTGTTACTACTGTGCAGATGGCACATGTGAGAAGAAGAAAACTGCTGGACTTTGTGCACATGGCAAGTGGTTAATTCTGACCTTGTATGTCTAGTGTCATCTGCTGTCCAGCACAAATATTTATCTTCTCAAGCTGAATTATCCACCTCTTCTCTTAATTCCCTGAGGAAGAACAGCAAAACTTTCTTTCAAGAGGTTTGCACCTCTCCTTGGCAGTAAAACCAGAGTAGAGGAAGACGTTTCTTCTGCCAATCTCCCCTCCTGCCTAGCAGGAAAATGAGGATGGATCCTGCCACCCCAGAGGCCCTGCAAGTGTGAGCACCAGCCTCAAGCAGCCAGTCCCAATTAGCCAGTGCATGCGCCAGGTGGATGAGGCACAGCTTGAGTCGTGGGCTTTGAGCCCGGGATTGGTGCTCCAAAATGGAAATCCAAGCTCTGTTCTGACCTGCTTACCTTGGAGCTGCCAGTCCCCGTGTGCTGGACTATGGGAATTGCTCCTTATGGCAGCTGGAAACTGGCAGGAATGAAAGCTCAGCAGGAATTGCAGGTGCCTGTGCAGAGCTGGGCCAGGTCAGAGCAGCCATGCAGAGCTGCTGGTGGCAGCAAGGGTTGGCTCGAGTAACACCACTGATGAGATACATCTTGGGGTCTCTCTCTCCAGATCCTAAGAGGAGAAAACACAGGAAAATATTACTTTTAGTGTGTTGTTTCGTTGTTTAGTTCCAGATAATGGCCATATCCATTTTTTAATTTTCTCTAAAAACTTGTTCTAGGTTAGAGAAGCCAGAGCTGTTTCAGTCTTAGTGATGATGGATGGATGGACAGAGCCAGGATCTACCTGGTCCACCACTTTAGGCATGGCCAAATTTATCTCAGGGGCAGAAGTCAGGTGTGATACATTATGAGTAGAAGCATCACTGCTAAGGAGAAGCTTTACATAAAGCAACAACAAGGTGCTGGATTAGTTAGAGCTGATGGCTGAAAGCTGAGGCACAACCCTGAGCCCTGTCCACTCTCCAGTCCAGCAGGACACAGAGAGGTTTCCACTGTCCTGGTCCTTACCCATGGCCAGAAAGTAAATTTTCATCTTGTTAGTCTTCTCTTTCTCCTCTTGGGTGATATTTGGGGTTTTTTTTAATGTCTTCAGGAGAATAACACTGAATAAAAAATACAGGTTCTACTGCTTGCACTGCTTCTTTTCTTTTCTTTTCTTTTCTTTTCTTTTCTTTTCTTTTCTTTTCTTTTCTTTTCTTTTCTTTTCTTTTCTT
>JANHGL010003043.1:24895-42737 GCA_024611195.1 Ceyx melanurus | reverse complement strand
TCTTCAACTTAAGTTTTACCAAGAGTTCCCTGCTCAACCATGCAGGTCTCCTAATTGTCTTACTAGATTTCCTGCACATATGCAGGCAGCATACTGCTTTTGCAGCCCTGGCACAGCTGTGCCAGCCAGGGCCACTATGGGCCAAGGGCTTGTGCTGGGTTTGACTTGGATAGAGTTAATTTTCACCAGAAGCTGAGGGCCAGGATAGGCAATGGAACCAGGCAATGGGATATTCCATACCTGGCTGACATGGTGCCTGCCATGTAAAAGGAGGGCTGGCCAGGGGCACTGCTGTGGGTTTCAAGTGCAGTGTGTGGTTCCCAGGGCTAGTTAGTGAGCCTTGTGTTTTATATGACTTGCTTTATATGTTGTTTCATCAGTATTTTGTGATTACTGTTGCTTCTTCTGTTATTTCTGTTGTTCTATGAAACTCCTCTTATCTCAACCTACAGGGTTTTGCCTTCTTCTCCTGATCCTCCTTCCCATCCCAGTGAGCAAGCAGTCACATGGTGTTCATTTCCCCGGTGGGCCTAAACCATGCAGACATGAAATGGGACATTATGTCCCCATCCCCTCCTCTCACTGCTGACTGCAGTGCCAGCAACTGACCTGGCTAAAAGCTTCCAGCTCACCTGTGTCTCCTCCCTCCTTGCCAAAACGCATCCAGGCTACTCTTTACAACCAACTCTCAGTCCTCGAGGGGGCCATAGGTGCTGAGAGGAGGAGGCTACCTACCTCCACCTTGCTGACCAGCGAAAGCCAAACCTGCCCTTCTGAATTATTCTTGATCTAATGACTCCTTGAGAGGGAGGCAGCAGTGGGTTTGTCCCTTCGGCATGGCAGAGCCGTTGCGCTAGGCAAACTAGAGCAGGCCTCACCCCCTCGGCGGCCACAGCCAGAGCAGGCCTCACCCCTCGGCGGCCATAGCTGGAGCAGGCCTCACCCCTCAGCAGCCATAGCTGGAGCAGGCCTCACCCCTCAGCGGCCACAGCCAGAGCAGGCCTCACCTCTCAGTGGTCATAGCCGGAGCAGGCCTCACCCCCTTGGTGGCCACTGTGTATAGAAGTGTAAATGAACTGCCACACAGTAGGTCTCAATGCACCACTTCACATGGAAATAAAGCAAGCAATTTAGAGAGTTTTCAGGTGCTTCATATTTTCATTTTCGGCTTTCTCCACAAATAAAAAGGCTTAAGTTATTATTCGGTCTCCACTATAATGTATAGTATAATTTTGACGTTCAGAAATCTGTTTTCGTGATCAGAAACACATGTAGAAAAGCATTTAGAAGTCAGCAAAGACTCTGAGCATGATTTTATTGGGAGCTTGGGTATGCCCTTCAGAGTAATTGGGACGTGGAATGTGGAAGTCATTTTTACAGGAAAATAGGGATAAGGCCTCCTGTAGCCAGCCTCAGGCAATGGAGTGAGTAAAATATCAAGAAGAATTCACATTCAACTTGATAATAAGGTTTCCAAGCATGTTAATTAAATGAAGTCTCACATCCCTAGCCCTGTTGTTTTAAACATTTAATAGCATTAACATTGCACAATCGAAACATAATTTCCCCTCCCTCCAGATGCCTATCCTTATTTGATTTTCCTAGCTGTTAGCTTTAAACTTTCTACGAACATGAAAACCTAGCCTTTCAGCAGTGCTGTTGTATTTTCCCCCTTCATTCTTCCTTAATACTCATTTTAGGTACTAATTGGCAACAGTAGTTTTTAAAGACAATATTTTTTTTTCAAATGGGACAGCTCCACTGTTTGTCCTCTGCTGAGGCACCATTTTCCACAGCCTGGAGTTGAAGGAAAACAATGGAAAAAATGGCATCCATTTGGTCCTGAAGGTCTGAGCCTTCCCAGGTGGCACAGGGGAGGTCTGGGGAGTGAGGTACAGCCAGAGGAAATCTCTTAAAACACATCTCATCTTTCTGATCTTTAAATCACTGGCTTCACTGCAAGTAAAATCCCTTTGGGGATTCAAGAGTGTCCACTTCCTGACAAGAGAGACCTGTGCAGCTACTCAGGTGTGGATGCTGAGGGGTAATGTCTGGACAAGGGCAATGAGGAGTACAGGGTGCAGGTATGTGTATCTGCTGTCAAAAAGCCCCCTTACAAATGGGAGAACTGGAGCTGTGCTGTGGCTGTGTTTCTACTGAGAAAAAGCTCTACAGCTGTCAGGGAGGACACCAAGATTCCCTGCTCTTCAGCCCATTTGCTTAGGAATTTCTCCAGGTCACAGACAGGGAGAATATCCTGAAGATCTATGTGTGCAGATTCAGGGCTCATTTCAAAGCCAGCAGCCAAAAAGTCCCACTACCATTTTATGGCAAGGAAAACCTTGTACACATGGAACAGTTCTGGAGACAAAGGAATACCTTTCACTGGCAAATCCCACATCTTCTCTGTTAAGTTAAAAGTTGTGGTTTAAAGACTATAAAGATATATGCTCTTCTCACTAGTCCTGATTACCTTGGCTTTCCTGCAGGAATGACACCATGCTAGTGATGGACAAGCCAGGATCCCCATAGTGGGTCTGGCTTGGATAGAATTAATTTTCTTTGTAATAGTTGTGATTAAAACAATGGTGATAACACAGGTACATTTCAGTTATTGCTGAGAAGTGCTTGTGCAGTGTCAAGGTGTTTCTTGTTTCCCACACTGCCCTACCCAAAGTTTAATCTTTACAGGTAAAACCACTCTTGAGGAATCCCACATTCCTGAGGCCTGGGACTTACCCTCATTGAAGGGCAAACAAGTTAAGGAACACTAAGAAACTGAACACACACAATCCCATGGGATCTGATGGGATGCATTTATGACTGGTGAGAGAACTGGCTGGTACCTTTGGAAGCCTATGGTATACAAGGTTGATTCCTGCAGAATGGAAGAGACCAAATGTACTTCCTATATTGAAGAATGGAAAGAAGAGGGAACCAGGGAACAGACCAGCCAGTCATTCTCACCTCAGCCACTGGGAAGGTGACAGAGCAACTAATTCTGGAAACCATGTCCAAACTTACGAAGGACAAGAAGGTGAATTATAGTCATCAACATAGATTTACAAAGGGGAAATCCTGACTGGCTGGCCCAACAGCATTTTATGATGAGATAACTGGCTCAGTGGATGACAGAAGAGAAGCAGTTGTTTGTCAACACTGTCTCCTGTAATATCTTTATAGACAACCAGATGAAGCATGAGGTAGATAAATGGTAGTGATTGAAAACTGGCTGAACTGTTGAGCTCAAAGGGTTGTGGCTAACAGAATGAAGTCCAGCTGGAGGTCAGTCACTAATGGTGTACCCTGGGATGGATACTAGATTCTATGCTGTTAAATATTTTCATTATTGTCCTGAGTGATAGGGCAAAGAGTGTCCACAGAAGATTTTCAGATGATACAAAACCGACCGATAAACCAGTGGGTTGTGCTGACGTCCAGAGGAATCTGGACAGGCTGGAGAACTGGGCCAACAGGCAGCTCATTAAGTTGAAGAAATGCAAAGTACTGCACCTGGGGAAGAATAACCCCCCTGCACCAGGACACACTCAAGATCAACCCACTAGAAAGCTTCTTTACAGACAAGGCCCTAAGGGTGGACACCAAGCTGACCATGAGCCAGCAAACACCCTTGTAACAACAAAAAAAGTCCATCAGTCTTGTGGGTTGCATTAGGAAGCAGGTTGCAGCAGGATGAGGATGTTGATCCTTTTGCTCAGCACTGGTGAGACACATCTGGGTGACATGGCCAGGTCTGAGATCTCTAGTCCATGGACATATGGGAGCAAGTTTACTGAGGTGTTCAAGGAACTGGCTCATTTGTCTTACAAAGAGAGGCAGAGAGAGATGGGACTGTTTAGTCCAGAGAAGAGGAGGCTCAGGGGGAATCTCATCAAAGTGACAAGGCACAGCAGAACTTTCTATACTGTTTTCTTATCTAGCAGAGCACTGTACCATTTAGAACAATCCCTATATTGTGGGAAAATTTTCTTTAATGCAAAGATATTGATTTCTGGCAAGGACTCCTTTGCTTGTGGGGAAGTCCATATGTAGCTTCTCTATGAGGGCTTCTTGATATATATATAGACACATAAAGCCTGAGTATACAGCACAAAATATAGAAAAAAAACCCTGTTGATTCCCATCTGTATTTTTAGTCTCCTCAGTTCAGGAGAATGCCAAAACCAAACTTCACCTGTACTTCTCCTCATGATAGTATAAAATAGTGAGACATTTTCACAGAATAGATTAAGAAGCATAGTTTATATTGCTGCAGAAAACTGCAAAAAAGTGCATTGGAATCTCTATTGTGGATCATAAGATAATATAACAACTCCAAGCAGATTTTTTTTTCCACTTAAAGCTACTAGACAAGTCATTGCATGAATAAATACATTTTCTTCCTCTGAAACTGTGTTATATTAAATTCTGGGTTGTTGGTATAAAATATAAATTGATCAGACAAGGATTATCATTCTGACAACAACATATACGAGGGTATCACTGTACATTGAATTTCACTGTGTAATATGGTGTATAATGGGTGTATGGTGTATAATGGGCACAACCTGAAATACAGGAAATTCAATTTAAGCCTCAGACAAGAGGTTATTTACTGAGGGGAGTTGAACATTCGTATAGGTTGCCCAGAGAGTTTATGGAATTTCTATCCTTGGATATATTCAAACACAAGTTGAACATAGCCATGAGCTGTATCTTCTACACCTGACCCTGCTTTGAGCACAGAGTTGGACTAGATAATCCCCAGAGGTTCCTTTCAACCTCAGCTGTTTTATGATTCCATGAAATGTTGTGATTAGACTACAGCAATGTCTGAAGGAAGGGGAGGCTGCCTGAAAACCTTTGTGCTCCAGCCACCCAGAGCCAGCTGTGAACCAAGACCCAGATGGCTTCCTTGGAACTGAGGAACCTCAGTTTCTGAACTGCTATGGCTGGAAGGCCCCAGACGAGATCCAAGCACACACACTGCCTTTGTTTCTGCAGAAAGGGACATGGAACACAGTGCAAATGTGGCTTGACTCAGCAGATGATCACCTGGAGAAGAGACCAGATCACTGGGGACATCAGAGCAGAGGGCAAAAGAATCTCCAGAGCCCTATCACATCCCCACAGCTGCTACGGTCTCTTCTGGACTGCTGCAACCATCTGTGTGACATCCAGCATAGCATTCATGTTCTAATGACAGGGTGAAAAGTGAAGCTCAGAGTGAGAAATGAATGGGCTTTAACTGCCTCAGCCTGGATAAAACCCTGAGCAACCTGATCGGACCTCAGAGCTGACCTTGCTTTGAGCAAAATGTTGATCTAGAGAACTCCTGAGGTCCCTTCCATCCTGAGTTACCCCATAGTCCTATGAACAGGTCCCTCTTGCATTTCCCTGGCATGCTGGATGAATCTCAGAGCTGTCCAGATCAGCTCTGCAATGTCCCCAGCCATCCCCTGAGAAGTTCAAGCAGCATAACACTGGTACTCACCTCCCAGGCTTTCCTCTGGGCTTTGGGGCATGCTGGCAGTGACAGGGACAATCACCTGTGGGAGCGAAGCCATAGTCCCAAGAACAAAATATTTCTTACTTTTTAGGGGCACCGTTCATATCAAGCTGCTAATTACTCACCGTGTTTGTGTCGCTCACCAAAGGCTTCCACCCCAGCCCAGGTCTGAGAACAGTGCTGCCCAGCGGGGTCCATCTCAAGGAATATCTCACCAAAGTGCTTGTCTCCTGCTGGCTTGTCTGGGTCTGTGAAGTGAGTCCTGCTAGTACTTACAAAGGCCTCCCTGTGATTATTTTTGTCTGGGAAAGTGACTTCCATTGTCTCCATTTATTTATTTATTTCTGCCAAAAAAGCATTTTACTTTCTGTTCTGGTTAGAAGTCAGAAAGGTAACGTTTTAGCTTTTCCCACCATCCCTCCTCCTAGGGTTTCAACAGGAGCCAGAGCTTTTTTGATTTTTTTCCTCATTCAAAGTTCCTCCTTAAATCCTCAAGACTTTTGTGTGAATAAAATCAAGTTCCAAAGATTCTTAAGAAAGTAGTTTCATTTTCACATATGTGTGTGTGTGATCAGATCTAACACTGGGTTGCAACACCGGACAAAATGTCCCTCACTAATAACTGGCCTTACACATCAGAGGTTTCTTTTGAAGTACCAACCATGGATACCTGATCCTATTTAATGATAACACTTTAAATTACAGGCTGGTTAATTCTGTGTGAATTCTTCTCATCTGTTTCATATTCCTCATACATATTACTGTAAAACAAGCTGTGCCCATTTCTGTCAGTGAAACCACTGTCCTAATCTACCATTTTTTCTCAGAAGCTGATAATAATGGTTAACTTTACCTCAAGAGAGAAACCTACAGGCAAACATGTCACACATAGCACAGTTTGACTAAGAACAGATACATGCCACTGGTCATAAAGGGTAAACACTTAAGACATTTAACCCAGCTGAGCAGTACTAAATGGAAGGCAGTGGTCATCTGGCTTTTGAATCACCTAATTGACATGTCAGAAAATAAGCATTTTATTGACAGAAGGTGATTGCAGAGAAAAGTCATTTTTCATTTAAATAGCCAGATACTTCCCTTCCTCCTTCCCTTTGTATTTGCAGTGCAGGGGAACATTTTGTTAAAAAAGCAAAGCCACGGTGCCCAGACTGTTACATTATTTTTTGCCCACACAGCTACCTTTGGACAGTGATTTTCTTGACTACAATCATATGCAGAGGATTCGAGCATGGAATAGTTTCCAAATTATGTTTACTTTCAACATTTCTGAGTTCAACATCTCCCCTTAGCCATAGCAATACCCTCCTGTCAAGATAGAAGGTAGATGATAAAGCCACCCAAGAGCTGCTATCAGCCCTGCCAGGGCCTCTTGAAAGGACCAACTGCCAAAGCTGGGGACATGTGCCAACAGTGCAGCATCACAGACTCTCCCCATTCCAAAAAACCATTTGATCTTTAGCCAGATTACTCTAATGACAAGGAAGGATGAGTGCAAAGGGAGACAAGCCATCAACATTGGCTTGCACCACATGAACCTGGCCACTTAGCTCTGAATGCTCTTAGAGAGACCATTAGGCAGGAAAATCTGGTCCATGGGTCCACTGCTGCAAGGTAAGTGACCCTGATGTTGTCTGCCATGGCACTGCCTCCCCTATCACCAGGGTCCAGGGCAGCACTGTAGCTTGCTGGGTCACCAGGCTGGCCAGATGTGGTCTCTCGTGCTTGCCCCACTACCATGGCTTCCCCTAGATGTCCATTAACAGATGGGATACCTCCACCTCTGGTGGAAATGAACACCCCTTGGAGTAGAGAGAGATCCAGGGTGAGGCAGACCATTTTTTTGTGTCTCAGGAGTCTTTGCTGGCTCTCATAGGGGAGAGCACATGGTGTGGCAGCTACCATTGAAGAGGGCTGAAGATGAGGACAGTGCATGAGAGTGATAGCAGAGGCACATCTTGCTTTTGCCTGGCTGGAAGGTAGCAGGGGATGCTGGATAAGGGCAGCCCATGGTGCAGAGGCTGCTTGGCTGCAGTCCTCTGTGCAGCTCCCCTGCAATAGCACAGCTCCAGCTGTTTAGAAACCCCTATCTTTATGAGGTTGGAGGCACAAAGATTGAAGTCAATACTGCCTGGGATAGCACTGTTCAGTGCAGTCAGCCTGCAGAGTGGCTCTCTGTGGAGATAAAGTTCTGCTCCCTCCTGCTCTGAGCCAAATTTTGCAGATCGAGATCTGCAAATGGTCTTTCCTGAGCAGTCCTGTTAAGAGTCTCTGCTGATAAGGAAAGGCAAACTGTATTTTATCCTTCATGTCTAGTCCCGACAGCCTGACACAACACCTCTGCCCTTGGAAGAAGCAAGGACCATACAACAAGCCCTTTCATTCCTGTGCTGCCCAGACTGGGTTTGTGGCATTCACAACCTTTCTTGCCCTTGAAGCTGCTAAGAGATCAAATCAACTTTGTTTATTTTATTTTTACACCCAAAGAAAATAAAAGAATTGAATTCTACTTATGTTTCTAAACTCATCCTTTGACTCTACAGGAAAATATTCCTATAGCTGAAAGGTGAGATTTTTACAAATCTAGTATTGGATCACTGGTCCCATACACCTTGTTTAAAAGGTGAAGTTTTTAGTGCTATCACCATTCTCCATGCCCCTTGCAAGGCCAGTTGTACAATGTGCTGACTCAGAAAGGCACTTAAATATGTGCTCAATGGGAACCAAGTGAGACAGTAGCCATGCTGGCTTCAGCACAGCAACTTATTTTTAGGTTTAGGGTATTAAGCATGGGTTTTATTTTCAGAAAAACATCCAATAATAGAAATGACTGACATTTTTCTATTCCCTTCAAATTAATCTAGCAAAAGCAGAAATGTGAGGAGTATGTGATGCAATTTCTATTTCAGAAAGGAGGTATTTCAGTTTACCAAATGATGAGGCTCAGATCAGAGACCAAGGGATATGGACCGAGAAATAAATCATTGCCATGGTATAATGTTCCCATATTAATTAGAGGAAAAAGCTCTTTAAGACATCATCCTACTACACATTACTAATATTCATTGTTGTGCACACAACACAGTTCTGCCAGGCCATTTACTCAGCAAATATCTAGATGATCACCCTGCCCTGGAGAGCTTTGACTCTGCACATTCTCAAAGTTTTCTCTGGAAACAATATATTTTCTGAACTGGACGGGGTGTTGGACCATTCATTCTCCTTCCACTCAACCATAATTCTTCTCCAAATCTATATTACAGCCACTTGTAAAGGGAAACAAGCAACAGGTATGTTGGACTGTCACTATAGCTATCTGTGTCCTGGAAAAGGATCTCTCCTCGGGGCACTTTCTATGCAAATAGAGATCTGAATGAGCCTGGGGGGGCTATAACGAGAGCTCTCAAAACAAAGATAAGTTGATTATGTGTTTCAGATTTGAAACCCCCCAATGACATCACGCCCCCACTTCCCAAGATCATTTGGTGCAACATCTGTGTATAATGCTAGTGCGGTCTTGATAGTCACTGGAGCAAAATCTCCAGTAACATCTGTGGCCTCATTAAGAACCAGGCCTGTTTGCCTTCCTTTACAAACTACTTTTGGCTTGTGTCACTGCTGATTTGTGACTTGTGCCTGTGCTTGCTCCATTTCCAGTTGTTTCGGCAAGTTGAAAAGCGTTCTCTCAGCCCCATGTACTCCTGTCCCATCTCTGATCTCTTCTGATCTGAGCAAAACTAGAAAGAAATGCTTGTTGACCCAAATCCAAGAGCGTGTGGTTTCCACAGTTGCTCTAGAATATCCTTGTTTGCATTTTAGTCCTGTATGTAGCAGGGAAAAACAGCCTGGGCAGTGTTTTCCTGGAACTAATTATACCAAATTCTCAGAGGCATCTGAGGGTCTAATTCCCACTGATTTCCTGGGATGTCTGAAGTTCTCTGTGAACGTAGGTCCTCAATCTAAGGATGAACATCTATTTTCATGCTACTAGTCCTGGGAGATAAATTCAACAGGAACCACAAGTTTTGCTCACTTATGAACTGGCAACATCTCAGTCGGTTTCACCCCTTACTTCCAAAGGAATCACGTTTTTCTCCAAAAGCCAACTCCATTCAAAGATGTCTTGTGTCCAAAGCCCCAAACAGCTCATCCTTACCTTGTCTCCTATGGAATATTTGCACTGCATGTTCAGGAGATATTGCTAGATGATTATGTGTCTATATAATGGATTGTTCCCTCTCTTTCCACCTCTGCCTTCCCCCACACAGGCAACACATAACTCCAGCACGCTCCCTGGTGTTGTGTCCTATGCACCAGACAACCACAGAATATGAGCACCCAAGCTTATTATTAATTTTCCAGTATCTCTTGAATCTCTTTGAGTATTTATACCTCATACAACACTGTACAGGGTCATGGGCAGCCCTGTCCCAAACTCTCTGGAAGGCATGTATATTAGTCTCCCCCAAAACAGGGTATAGGACTCAAGTGAGAGATGCTGTATCAGTGGAGATGAGTCCTCCCTGTACCTCTGGTGTCATCCAGAGGTACCAAGGGGAAGGGAGGAGGTATCTGTACTGCAACAGACAGCTAAGCAAAAACCCTCTGCCTCTTTCTTCCTTTTCTCTCTTCCCTGAAGAAATCTGAGCCTGTATAACAGGCTTGGCATGAAACCTGGGCCTGATTTTTCAGTCTGCAAATATGTAACACAGCCCTCTTGATACCTCGCTGAATCAATCAAGATGGTCATTTGGACATCTTAGAAATTACTTCTGGTGCAAGCAGGGAAAGCTTTTTAAAAGCTATACACTTTGTGTTGTGCATCCCTATTCATAGCCCACTGACCATGGTTCCAGAGATGATCAGCCTTGAAAGGAAGCTCTGCAAATTGCTGTCTGTATATACAATGTAAGGCAAAAATGGACTGTTCTCTTCAGCAGATAATCCACCTCCACTGTAACTGATCACATGAAACCTGGGAACCATTATGTCAGGCAACAATGGAATGCCATGGAACCAGATATGGCAGAACTATATTGGTTCTTTCAATCTTGTTGGTGAAAAAAAAATCTACCAAAACCAGCATGCAGCATCAGAGGCAAATTCAAACTATTCAGCAACAAACTATTTCAAACCCATTTGTGAGCAACAACTCCAGAAACACTGTGTTATTGCTATTCTAACTCGGGTAATTGCAATGAGCATTGTCAGCCTATCAACAGCAGACTTCTCACTGTTCTCTTATAGCTCAGTATCAGTTCAGAGAGTCTGAATAACATTTTTGGAGGGTTGGTAAACATGGAAGAGGAAGACTTGGTCCAGCATAGAGCTTGCACTGAGTCCCCCCACAAGTAACACAGCATTTGTGTGGCAGGCACCTGGCAGCAGACCCTGACTCCCTGCAGCCAGGGCCTCTGAGGACACCTTAGTTCAGGGTTTGGTTTTGTAAAAAAAGACCAACACTTTATTCTGACTCTCAGTATGACTGCCCTAAACCAACCCCCTCAGGCTTCGTAATCAGCTTTATAGATGGATGTGAGAAGCACTGATGGGGCGAGGGGCAGGGCTGGACAAGAAGACAAATTAAGCAAAAAGAGTAGGAACTTCGTAATTTCTGGGAAAAAAAAAATTCCCATTAGACAACTTTTCCCACTTTTTGTGGAGCTAGTGCAGAAATCTTGCTCTATGTCATGAGTTATTAACTCTACTATTTGGTGAGTGAGCTGGCACAGAGTTTTTCTCTTTTGAAGTGACTACTGACTAATTTCTAAAAATGTCCACTTGGACCACGTAATAAGCATGTAGAAAAGAGCTCTTCTTTCCAGGACTGTGGAAACTTTTACTCTCCCTCTTCTGCCTAAAATAAAAATTACAGGGCAAGTGCCTGGCTGGCAAAGTTTAGTGTGACTCCTTCTTCCATCTTCTGCCAGCTGAGAACCTGGGCACACTCAGCTTTCCAGCAAAGCCACCAGCTCAAGAAAGAAAGAGTGTGGTTCCCAACTACCAGCTGCAAAATATTTCTTCACTGTTCTTGTTAAAAAGAAAGCTGCCCTAGGAAGATGAAAACAGGCTGTTACTTATGTCCTCAGCCTGCCAAGAGGAGCATGTGACTACAAAAAGCCACACAGGAAAACTCAGCTCTGCAATCTGAGCCTGATAATGCAATTAATAAATAAATCTATCTACAGGATACAGTTGGTAAAATTATATTTCAGTAAAAAGAGATATCAGAATGATACGATTCCTCTCAAGCTTCCAGGAATTATATTTTCATGTATACAGGTGGACCTACTTGTGCAGAGTTTAGATAGATAAATAAATACCTAGCATTTAGAGTAACTAACTCCAAAGCAGTTTAGACCTATACAGTTCCAGGGAATAATAGAGTTCCTATTAAAATAATACATTTCTTCCCTTGTGGGATAGATGGAATCTAAAGTGCTGTGACCATGTGATATACAGAGAAACAGACATATCCATGAGCCACCACATCATCTTCTTAAGATATAAAGTTTCAAATATTGGTTATTTACACAGTAATTATACATGAAAGGAACATAATGATGTTAAGACAAGTTCAGAAATGCTAGAATTAAGGACATCACTGTAAAAAACCCAAAACCAACCAACCAACCAATCAAAAAACCACCAACACCCAAGAAAAATTGCCTAACACAAAAAGTTTTATATTTCACATACTCTTCTGAGTTTGGAGAGAGAGAAAAAAAAATATTCCTATCACTGGACTTCCCTGAAGTCTGGGAATTCTAGCTTTTTATAACTTTTTGCCAAAGCTTCCTCTTGCCAGCAAAAGAGCATGAAAAAGTAAATGCTAAAGGTATAGAGAAAGTAGGTGTTCTACTGTGTGGAGTCCAGTACTGTGTCCAGTTCTGGACTCTCCTGTTCAAGAGAGTCTGGGAACTACTGGAGAGAATCCAGCAGTGGGTTACAAAAATGATCAGGGGACTTGAACATCTCTCTTAAGAGGAAAGGCTGAGAACTCTGGGGCTGTTTAGCCTGGAGAAGACTGAGAGGGGATCTTATCAATGCTTATCAACATCTAAAGGGTGGGGGTTAAGAGGATGGGACCAGTCTTTTCAGTGGTGCCCAGTGATGGGACAAGGGGTACCAGCCACAAGCTAGAACACAGGAGGTTCCACCTAATAATGAGGAGGAATTTCTTTCCCATGAGGGTGACAGAGCCTGGCACAGGCTGCCCAGAGAGGTTCTGGAGTTTCCTTCTCTGGAGACTGTCAAAACCTGTCCTGTTCCTGTGCAACCTGATGTAGGCAAACCTGCTCTAGCAGCAGGGTTGAAGTAGATGATTTCTGAAGGCCTCTTCCAGCTCCTACTGTGATTCTGTGATATTCAGATTATGGACTTGGCTGTAGTGATGCACACTGAAGTCAATGGGACAGTGTCTGATTTACTGCAGTAAGGAGACAAGATTTTGCCTCAGGGGTTGTAGGCAGTAGCAGTGATGGATTTCACTTCCACCTTACCTCCTAAAAAAGAGAATCAAAAGAAGACAGGCCATTACACTACCCTGGTATGACAAGCAAACTCAGCCTCCAGCAGCAGCAGAATGAGAGGGGCATGTTGAGGAAACAGCAGGGACCAGTGACCGTGGAGAAGCCACCCCAGTGGAGATCCCAGCCTGAACAGTGCAATGAAAAAGAAAAGTAAAAAGGGCTGGCAGCTGAAAAGTGCAGGATTTAACTACTGGTTTCTGCAGGAAGGGGGAGGAGGATGGCTGTGGTTAGGGTTTGATAGGCTCCTAACAGCCTGCCACTTTCTCAAATAACACACAGGGTGCTCCGTCAAGCAGGAGCCACCGAGCACCTGCCTACCCCATGCCCCACCTCGGGAGGCTTGGTCCAACATAAACAGGCAGGTGAAGAGGTTGAGATGATGAAAGACAATAGACCATTACCAGGGACTTAATGGTGTTGTAAAGGAGATAAATGTCTTTGAAGTAGCACCCTTAAAACACGTGCCCTTTAGGCTGACCTTTCCTTTCAGATTATGGTATGCAGATTGTTTTATACCGGCCAGTGCAAACAAAGCCAGTGGAGCCAGCATCCCAGTGCCTGTGCTAGGAAAAGTCTTGCACATCATACCCATCGACACAGCCTGATGTTTACTTTAGCTTACCAAGAGTAAAACTCTGGCATAATTACTGCCTTTCAGGACACATCTCCCACATTCCGAATAAAGCAACTTTACTATTTCCACCTCAATTCCATTAATAAGACCAAACCCTGAAGAGCAAGAGCCAAGCCAAAATCAAGCCCTGTGCCCAGGTGGCCAGGAGGGCCAGCAGCATCCTGGCCTGGATCAGAAACAGCCTGGTCAGCAGGACTAGGGAGGTGATGGTGCCCCTGTATCCAGCACTGGTGAGGCCACAACTGGAGTGCTGTGTCTAGTGTTGGACACTGATACAGGAGGGACAGGGAGGTACTGGAGAGGGTCCAGAGAGGAGAAACAAGTTTGGTTATGAGATTGGAGAACATGTGCTGTGGGGAGAAGCTGAGGGAATTTGGGTTGTTTAGTCTGGAGAAGAGGAGGCTTAGAGGACCTCATTGCTCTCTGCAGCTCCCTGACAGGAGGGTGCAGAGATGCAGGTGCTGGACTCTGCTCCTCATAACTAGTGACAGGACAAGGGGAAATGGCCACAAGTTGCACCAGGGGAAAGTCAGATTCTGTGATTCTATTCCTCCAGCGAGTATAGGCCTTCTCTGTGCCAGAATAACACTGCTCCAGTCATATGCCACTCTAGCAGGATTGTCTGAAGGAGATATGCACTACTGAGTATTTTGCTCACCAGCAAGGGACGTAGCTGAGACAGACCTGAAGGGACCACCTCTACAAACAGCAGAGATGCTAGAAGCATAGTGTGCATGCTGTGATTGAAGCTAGGAGAAGATAAGCAGAGCTTAACCATTGCTCTTTTTCCAGCTGGGAGTATGCCAGCATGAATTAGCACTTTCTTCTACATACCATCACAGCACTGATTTATGCTACATAGATGACAAGCTCTTCTAGGCACCAGCAGCCTTTCTGTTCTGTCTTTGCATGGTGCTTGGTATAGCAGTGCTCTAACCCATGACTGGAGCCAAACACATAATAAATAAGAGTAAGAAGAAAGCTGCAAATGTTCCTTGAAAGGTTGCATGAGCACAGTCTTTGCTCCTTTACACCACTTTGAGAAAAACCAGAAAGCTGGAGTTTTTCTGCATCCAGACACAGGGAGCTATCTCAGGTCTGCAGAGGTGAAGACAGGCACTGCTGAGCAAGGAATGGAGAAAAAATACTGGCAAGTGAGCCCCCTCACCCCTTTTGGCACTTCTGAGTCATGGTCTGAAGGTTGGAGCCAGCCTAGAGCTGTCTGCCTGGGCAGATGGGGCACTGCACATGCAAGTCCTAGAGAAGCAGTGCTGCTCTGAACTGCCCCACACACAGCCTTGGGGGCAACGCTTTGGGCAGTGCCAGGGAAAGGGATGGAAAGGGGATGCCTGGTGGGCTGGGCATGTGCTGGTGCATCTATGACAGCTGCAGAGTGGACAACAAGGGGATTTGTGGTAAGCTTCAGAAACATCGTGGAGGAGAACGGGGCTCACAGCCCTGGGCAGCATTCTGATCTGCTGCGTGCCTCTCACCCTAGCTGTTCTCACATGTCCCATGTGGAGCTCCCAGCTCCTCTGTCCTCCACTCCTGGAGCCAAATGACGAGGGGAGAGCCGATTTGCTGCTGAGGCTTCACCTATTTGCAGCCACAAGAATGCCAAACTTGAGAACGCGCCCTGTGAGTAAGTGCTGCCCAAGCCTGGGAGCTTCCTGAAATAATCCTGTGCATTTCTCTCCCACCTTCAGTGCCGGGGCCGGGGACATGTTGCAGCCCGCTCCGTCCAGCTGGCCTGGGGTCATGCAGGGCCCCAGGGCAAGGCCATCCCACAGAGGGGTGTCTCTGAGTCTTTGCCAGCTTTTATACAGCCCTGATTTGGTGGTGACCCAGCAGGGGTCTTCTTCTTCTGCAGGAGACCCTCAGCACCAGGACAATTCTGGTTAACATTTTTAGAAAAGCTCCTGTGTTTCCAGTTGTTTGAAGCAAAGGGAAAGTGATTATTAGGACCACCACCCCAGGTCTAACCTCAAAACCTTTTGAAGGGAGTAGAAAAGCAACTGTTATAACTACAAATGGACTCTGGTGTTAAATTGGTCCCTGATCTAAGTAAAGGAAATATACCAGATTCCTAAGAGGCAAATGAGGGTGTTAATGGATATATATGTCTCAAGGACTTGATCCATTGTTATTATGTGATTGGCATGAGGGGTTTTTTTCTAAGCTAGATTTTGTTTTCTCAAGACTTACCAGTTAAATGTCTCTGAGGTGCAAATGGTCAGAGATCAGGGGAGTGACTGGAAGATGGCACCACTTCTGCTTCCCCATATTTACACTGTGCCCTAAACTGTTGCTTTGGAACATTGAGTTAGATGGATCTTTGCCTTGGCTTGGTTTCTCTTGGGTACTTAAAATACATTCTAAGTCTGAATGTCATGGATTTCAAATGGGTTTGTATGGATTTTGGTTTGGTTAGATTCAAACTTCAGAATGCAGCAAAGCTGGTGGTATTTGCCCATAATGCGGACTCCACCATCAGGCAGAGCTTATTGCTCTTAACTTACCCTGCTGACAGAAGATTTCTGCTGTATGTACCATAGCTGGAATCAGAGGTGGGGTGAGGATGGGGGTGAACAGGGAGAGACAGGCATCCTTCAAGGAGGGCACACGAGCTGGGAGATCTGCTCCTCCAAAACCCAAACAGAGCCTGGCGCTGGCATGTTTTTGACTCCGTGCCACAAGCATTTGCTCTCCACAGCACTTTCTTAAATTGGCTAGATGGTATTTATCCCTTCCTTGGGAGAGATGGCTGAGGCTGCAGGCAGTTTAATTTATGTCAGTTGTTCAATTTGTGACAACTGCTGTCAACAGTTGTTCATTTTAATTACTGTTCTTGGGCCCAGATGTCTCAAAGATGAGCTCAGTGCTACATAAATACAATAAATACAGATTATATTAGCAACTCAGCTTCCTTTCTAGGGGAGGAGTGTGGAGCAACTAACAGGCTTTCTTCCCAACATGTATCCCCTGCCCGCCCATCTTCAGCACAGAACTGGAGGAAGAGGCAGAAAGGGGAGGTGGATGACCTTCCCTTCTCCTGTGCTGCTCACCACCTCTGTTTCCATATTAAAATTGCATTTTGACTCATTCATAGCACTTGTACAAATCACTTTGCCCAACCCAAAGTAAGTCCTGTGACATGGCAGAGATGCACCCGGTCCTCCAGACTTTTGGTGTGAACGGAAGACAAGGCAGAGAGGACAGAGCTCTGTGCCCACCTCTGCTCTCCACATTATTACCAGAGATCATTGTCCCAAAAGGGAAACTGCAGTCCTAAAACTTTATCATCAGAGCCACTTTCTCAAGGCCTTCATTCCCTTACTGAATGGACAACCCACTCTATGGAGAGGTTATTTCACATCATCTTCAGTGCCTCCCCTTACCCCATCTGGAGCAGTGTCAGAAGGGCTTGGAGAAGTGGCCTCAAGGTGACAGCCCAGGTCATGCCTCTGTCACTTGTGCTGGATGCCCCATCACTGCCTTCAGGGCTTTTTGGGAAATGGCAAAGGGATGGACACTTTGGCAAAATTTAGAAGGGGTGAATTCAGCCCTACATCCCCAAAACATTTATCCTTCTCTGCTTCTTTCAGGGTAGTGGATGTTATTCCCTAAAATATGTGTTAGTGGAGGGTAACCATACCTCTTTGTTCCTTGGTGCTTTCTTAGTTTTCTGCCACTGACTCATGCTAATTGATTTTTCCAGTGTAATTGCAGAATGCTCTCCTGCCTCTAGCTCTTCCCTCCTGTCTCCCCGTGCAGGAGGAGGTGCACGCTGTTAGCCTGGCTGGAGGGGCTTTTCCCACACTTGGCTCATAGTGGAGTCAGCACCAGGCCTGAACAGCCATGACCAACCTCCCAGGCAACCTTTTGTGGATGCAGAATTATTAAGAAGCAGAAAATGATCAGAGGACTGGAACAGCTCTGCTCCCAGGACAGGCTGAGGGAGCTGGGGTTGTTCAGCCTGGAGAAGAGAAGGCTCCAGGGAGACCTTAGAGCATCTTCCAGTGCCCAAAGGGGCTACATGAAGTCTGGAGAGGGGCTGTTTCCAAGGATCTGGAGTGAAAGGACAAGGGGTAATGGGTTTAAATTAGAGTAGATTTAGACTGGATCTCAGGAAGAAGTTCTTTCCCTTGA